>JAOUQT010278347.1:0-16916 GCA_025769995.1 Xyliphius kryptos | reverse complement strand
CAATGCCAGCTGTGGAAAGAAGGTTTGCTGTGTCTGTCAGCACAGTGTCCAGAGCATGGAGCAGATACCAGGAGACATGGAGGGGGCTGTTGGAGAGAACATACGTCGCCTCATCAGGAGCACGCAAAGGCGTTGTAGGGAGGTCGTACAGGCACGTGGAGGACACACACACTACTGAGCCTCACTACTGAGCCTTGAGGAATTTCCACTGAAGTTGGATCAGCCAGTCAGCAGTGTATTAGAAACAGCAGAATATAAAGACTTTTTTTTAGCAACATGTAAACATCTAGCATGTAAATAAGGTAGATAGATTGCCAGTAACCAGTGAGGGGAAAGTGTTGTGATGTAGACTGTAATGTGTCCAAGAAAGTGGGTTTGTTATGAGGAGTTTGAAGCTGTTCCTCAGTCAGCTTCTTCTGTACTTAATGCTCCGCAGTCTCCTGCCTGAGGGGAACATGCCCAGGTGTTGTAGGGAGGTCATACAGACACGTGGAGAACACACACACACACACACACACACACACACACACACACTATTAAGTCTCATTTAAACTTGTCTTGAGGAATTTCCACTGAAGTTGGATCAGCCTGTCATTTATATTTCACTTTGATTTTGAGTACGATTACAAATCCAGACCAGTGTCTGTCAGCACAGTGTCCAGAGCATTGTGCAGATACCAGAAGACAGTACACCAATACAATACCCATACTAGGGAAGCGAGCACACGTGCACAGAGCAGTGGGCAGCCTTTATACAGCGCCCAAGGAGCAATTGGCGTTAGGTGCCTTGCACAAGGGCACTTCAGCCATAGTGGAACCGGGACTCGAACCTGGGACCTTCAGGTCGCAAGACTAGTTCCTTAACCACAAAACATCTTCAATGATCATTTGTCAGGTTTTGAAAATGCCTGTCCCAGTTCACCCACATGTTCACTTTAATTAAACCTAAATCTCACACCACAGTAAATGTGAGCACATTGCGCATGCGCAGTACATGAACGGGACTGGGGTTGAGTTTATTCTGGGCGGTGTTCATGTTCATACCGCAGCCCACAGACCTTTTACCTCGTGTGGGTGGGTGTGTGTGTGGGGGGTGGGGGGTGTTAACCCTCACTAACCCCCTCCTTCTTTATCAGTCGCCGCTGCGGCAGCAGGACGTTAGAAAGCAGCAGAGGGGTCTGAAAGGCGGCGCTGTTGAACGGAGTAACATCTGTTTAACCCTGATGGCTGCGGCGCACCTTCCGCCGGACACTGGCTTTGTGCGTTTTAAATCAATCTGTGGTCGGTTAACTTCATGATCATGAAGGCCTGAAGTCCGAGTCTTTACATTTCGTGAGGATTCACCATCATTAGTGCAAATCCGTGGCGTCTCTCTCACCTTTCTGAACGTGGCGGTTTCTTAAAGGGCCAGTGCACCGCCAGCAGAGCGGCATGAGGATTTAAAGTAAGTGTCTCTGAGGCGAAGGATGATTTAGAAATGCATGTAGCTATTTCATTCTTTTTAGTGATCCTATTTGATTTTATTGTCATGTTCATAATTGGGAAGTTTGTTCTGGAGTTCTACTTTAGTTTGCTTTCTTAACTACTTCTCTAAATGAATATATTAGAAAGTAGCTTCTAACTTTTCCAGCTACTGTCTCTTTGCTACTGAGAATGTGAATTTTCCCATTGTGGGACAAAAAAATGTGCATTTAGAAGTGTTTCTGAGGTGAAAGGATACATTATTTAGTAATATATGTAACTTTATAATCATGTACATGATTAATTCATTTATTATCTTCCCCTTAATCCTCCACTAGGGTTGTGGGGGGTTCCCCATGCCCATCCTGGGGAGAACATTTCGGGCGCTGGGCAGATACACCCAGGACAGGGTGCCAATCCATTGCTGGGTACACATACTGTGGCGTTGGCTTGCTATTTGGGGGTTTAGGCTTTGAAATCTGCAAAGCTGCTTTGTGACAACACACTGTTGTAAAAAGCGCTATATGAATGAATTACTTACTGACGTTTACTCACATAAAAACACACACTATACAGGGCAATTTAGAGCATTCAATTTACCTTGAATCCATGTTTTTGGACTGCGGGAGGAAACCGGAGAACCAGGAGGAAACCCACCCGACACGGGGAGGACATGGAAACTCCACCCAGATTGAGATTTGAACTGGGAATCCCCAGCGCTGAGAGGCGAACGTGCTAACCACTAAGCCACCGTGCTGCCCGTGTACAAAATTGTACTTTTCATTTTGTATATACTCATTTTCATTTAAATTATAATTTTCTTTCTTTACTACTTCTCTAATAGAGTATATTAGATGTGAAAGTAACTTTTCCAACTACTGTCTCTTTTCTCCTGTGAATGATTTCTGAGGTCGGTGGCTCAATATTTAGCACGTTTGCCTCTCAGTTAAACATGAAAAAGTTGTGTTTTTTTGCAGTGATTGCATTCATGAAGTGACACCTAATAAAAATCCCAAATGTTCAGAAAAATGTGTACAGGTTCAATATTAAATAGATTGAATATCTAATCAGCTAATTCATTTAAACCTTTAAATGGTCTGTCAGATATATCAGTCTGTGTGTAATGAATGAATATAATATACGAGTTTCACTTCATGAGTGGAATTAATGAAATAAATCAACTTTTTCATGATATTTTATTGAATGACCAGCACCTGTATGTATGTGTGTGTATATGAGTCAGCTGTACTTAGTGAAGCAGTAGCACTATACATTATGATGACAACTTAAGTGCATTAGTGACTCTTTGAACAACTTAAAGTCAAAGTCGGAATCAAATCAGAACTCTCTTCTCCGGCAAATCACTTTATAACTTATGCAAGAATCCAGAATGTCTCCTGTTTCTTTCCTGCAGACTTCTTACACTCCTGAATCATCTAGATAATCTTAAAATTCGTTACACCAGTGTTTTTAACTCTTCATTCATTTATTATCTTCCACTTAATCCTATATGATGGATGCCCAGGAGAACATCTCGGGCAGATACACCCAGGACTGGGGGCCAATCTATCGCTGGGCACACACACAGCGATAGCTACTTTATATACAGTTATAAATACAGAGACACCAGGTCAGTCTGATGGGATGTGAGTTGATTTATTGGGGAGGATTTGGGGCGACTTCAGATTGTTGTTTGACAGACAGACGATAGGGGCAATCTACCTTGTGGGAGGAAACCCACACGGACATGGGGAGAACATGTGGGAGGAAACCGGGAATCCCACATGTTTGGGTTCTCCATGCCCATCCAGGGGAGAACATCTCGGGCGCTGGGCAGATACACCCAGGACAGGGCACCAATCCATCACTGGGTACACACTCAGACACAGCCACACACTCATACACATACTATAGAGGGCAATTTAGAGCACTCAATTAACCTTGAATCCATGTTTTTGGGATGTGGGAGGAAACCGGAGAACCCGGAAGAAACCCACGTAGATATGGGGAGAACGTGGAAACTCCACCCAGATTGAGATTCGAACCGGGAATCCCCAGTGCTGCGAGGCGAACCTGCTAACCACTAAGCCACCATGCCGCCCTATTGTGTTGATTGTGCTAAAAAAAAAAAAACAACTATAAAGTTCATAAAGAAAATCATGAATAAAATAAAATCAGAATAGTTTGACTATTGTTTTAGAACGTGTTCCCGATGAAGAGCTTGGCAAATAAATTGAACTTCAATATCCACAGGATCCTCAAGAAAAAGACATGCCATGATTACTTGTGACTTGTGTAGGATTGTTTCAGAGCCCAAGTTACTATAGCATCCGACACGGAGTTTGTTTTAAACTGCTTTCTGAAACCGAAAACTTTGGGTTTAAATGAATTTAGAGTTAACAAATCACGAGTTTGTCACTTAACCCGCTTTCTGGTATAATCCCGGTCGATTTTATGTTTTATGCACCCTGGCCTCTTTTGTATATGTATGGTGAAACATTTTTTTAAAGATTCTTAACCTTATCTGGTGTAATGAATGGAAACATGCAGGTATCGCATCATTATTGCTGCAGGTTCAAAGAAAACAAAAACTGAAAAATGTATTATGCAAAACATTTTTTATTCTGAATGAGAGCAGGAAAAAAAATCTGCAAAAGTACAAGTGTTTTATTTATAACTTTGCACAAAGCGAACATTTAAAGTGCATGAATATTTTACAGTATTGCATTGACACGAACTTTACACAAGACCTGAAGATTCAGGAAGCTTGTCGAGCTGTCCGGTTCCCCTTTTACTGAAAAAGGAGGAACTTCTGAACAAGGTCGGGTATAAAGAGTGAAAAATACTGAAGTATTTAAACAGGTGATCATGAAAACTGCTGCAGTGAGGAAGGCTTAAAGTGCAGAAATGAATTCTGGGTTTAGTTCAGTAATAAAGTTGTGGATGTGAATAACACACATTGATCGTCGTGCTCACTCCGGGTTCAGGTGTTTTTGTTTTTGGTATTCAGGTGCATGAGGATGCTGGGTTTCTCCTCCATAACTTTCACCAGCAGGTCGTCGATGTATTGCTCCAGCTGCTGGATCCTCACATTGCGCTGAGAAATCTGTTCCTGCTGACGCAGTGCCAACGATATCAGCTCAGGCTGAGTTAACTGAGCATAGGGACCTTTATTCAGCGCTTCTGCTGCCTGTTACACACAGACACACATACACAAACTAAATCTTTTGCACAGTTTAATAAACAGGATCATCTTAATATCTGACTAACGTCATACTGGAGGAAAATTATGAATATACAGAAACGGGCATTTAAATTATAAAATAAATAAATTAGCTTGTCATTTCTTTTCAGTTAGGTATCTTGATCAAGGCTTACAAATATACAATATCCTTACAAATATAAGGACGTGTTTGTAAACTCTGGATTTCAGTTTAATCTATGAGTTGAATCTTTCTGTTTGGAGTTTGTATGTTCTCCCCATGTCTTATTGGACATTGGGAAACAGTTTCCAGTTTCCTTTTGAATTGGTAGGTGAATTAAAGATATTAAATTGCACCCTGACTAGAAGGTTTTAATTAACTCTCTTTATAAATAAAATCAGATTCCCTTTCTAGCATGTCTGAGCTCTGGCACAGAACAGACACAGATATGGAAGAACATGCAAATCAGAGTCAAACACAAACCCTCTCGATGCAGGTTTAAAAACAATCTAAAAATTTAATTACGCAAAACCGAACACCAGAAGTGACGGTCTTACAAGAAATACACCAGGTGCAAAAAAAACTGCATATAATTAAATAATTATATGACAAACTGTCCACATACTTTTGCATGCATTGTATTTATAATTGCACCTGCTGGTGTGATTAAATTAGGGTTAAATACCTTTGGTATGTGCTGTAAGAGCTGAGATGACCTCAAGTCATTTGCTTCAGGTTCAGAGTTCAGAGGTCTTACTGCCTGCTGCCTGCAGACGGAACAGATCCAGGGTTTCATTATTCGCTCATTAATCAATCACACACCCAATCACCCTCACATCCACCTTAGTGCAGAAGAAAGGAAGGTAGTAAATGTTTATTTTGTGCAGTTAGAAGTGTTTATTCTGTAGTTAGCAGCAGTTCCACTTGGTCAGCTGTAACTAAAAACTTAAAAACTGATTTAAAGTTTTCAAAACATCAGTCGTCACAATTAGTCAAATTTAATATATACCTGGCATCACACACAGTGGACAGGACAGAGTCTCACCTTATTACAGAGGGAGAGTGTAACATCACTTCACTTCCACCACTAGGTGCTACTTTGGCACATGGTAAAGCCTTCAGCACAGATCCAGAACCTGTATCTGTATCTTTTGCCGCCACGGAGACAGAGGACTGCATCACCAGGGACTGATCATGTAAGGAAGACTTTAATCCACCATCATCTGGAGAAGAACATTCCTTAGAGTTCTGATTCTGGTTCTTCTTGTTGCCATTACTCTCTGGTACTGATGCAGACTCTGACATGACTGCATTGCATTTTGGAGAAGATAATTTCTGAGTTGAGTTCAAGTTTTTCGGATCCTTTGGTGGAAGTGGTGCACGAGACTTTTTGTGAGATATTTCCAGGTTTAAAATACCATTACTTTTATTTTTGGGCTCTGAAAGCAGAGCGGATGGAGGATTTGAAATCATAGTATCATGCATAAACTTATTCAAGGTTTCTTTACTTTGGAAAATATCTGAAGTTTCTGGTTGCAGCTGTATAGTTGTAGATATGCTGGGTTGCTTGGATCGTCCCAGTGGGTTCCAGTTAGTCATCGTATCTTCCTTCTTATTTTCTTTGTGAGATGTTTCAAGTTCTTCAAAAATACAGTTAGATTTTTGGTTTGCAGCAGAGTATAAGAGTCCACCTCTGAAACTTGAAGTTCCAGCTCCTGGTTTTGGTGGAAGGTCGCTTTTGTCTTCAGCAGCCACAGGTACATCACATGTAAAAGGATTGGTATGTTCTTCTATTGTTTCTTTGCTGAGAGACTCATCTTTGGTTACAATCAGCCTGACTGTTGGATGAGGTGCTGGACGCTTTGAACGTTGTTTGGGTCCTTCTGATGGAGTGTTACCTGTGAGAGATTTATCTGGATATGACACCGATGGTATCTTCTGTGGAGGTAAAGGGGCACGTCCTTTTTTTGATGTTTTGTCAGTGACCGTCTCTGAACTGCTGGAATCGGAATCATGTTCAGCCAGGAAAGGGTTGCTGTTCACCACAAAGGAGCGTGAATCGATCACGGCGACTGACACGCTGAAAGAAGCAGGATGAAGGTGAAGAAAATGAGCAAGAGCTCTGAGAACTTTACTCCGAAACAGTCCAAAGTATGTGGACACCATACAACATCACAATCCATAATACTAGACATGCCATTGGGCATAAATACAGAGTTCAATACTTTACCTACTAACAGTAACTGAGCATGCATCTGTAGGAACCTTTTGGATATTTATGGATCACAAATGAGATTACAGTGGACTTGCTGTAACTGACCAATCAAAATCAGGTATAAGGGTGTCCCAAAATTTACACGAGATTTGAACATGACCCCTCACAGTTCTTGGTTTTAAAAACTATTATCGAACACGAAGGATCAATTTTCTTAGTTTTTCAAATAATGAAGGTTTGGTAGCTACACTTCCCAGAGATTCAGTTAAGAAAATAAATAAATTAATTAAAAAAAAATCAGGGAGACTGGCTTAATTCGTGATCTTAGACACTTCGGCCATTCTTCAACTAGTCATTTAACATCGAAGCAGTTTGATTTTTTTGAACAAAAATCTTCCATGATGAGGCTCATTTTCATCTCGACGGCTTCATGGCTTCATTAATCATCAAAATTGTCACATTTAGGGTTCAGAAAACTCACAAGTGATTCACGAGAAACAAATGCATCCACAACATGTCATTCAGATGGTGACATGGTAACATTTGGTGCAGATTTTGGGCTGGAGGCATCATCGAATCATTCTTCTTTGAAAATGTGGCTGGCTCACGACATGATAATCTGGAAGCCATTTACCCAATATGCTACTCTATCAGTGTTCTCTATCAAAATGACTTCTTGTGTGAATTTATAAAAGATGGATTGTTTTTTGATTGGACTCAGGGATAAAAGATTAATAGTCAACACAAGTTTTCTTGTTGTCATTTTAAGTTATACTCTTCAAACTTTGCACCCAGTGTTTAGGCTGCATAATTTTAGTAATTCTGAGTGTAAATATAAAGCAGTTATATAAAGCAGCTGGTTGAACACATGTTTAGTGTTTCGGAAACAGAACACACAGACTTTTAAAAAGCTTAGTCATCGCATTCCTCCAGACCAAACTGCACAGATTTCCTGAGGTCATGATCTGGTTCATAAGGAATTCTGACTTCAGTAAACATGAGTCCAAGGATATAAATGACTGAATCAGCGTTTCAGTGTAAAAACAGTTGTGATAAATCACTCAGGGTTAGCAAGAGTTAGCTACAGCATGCAGTCAGCATTAAGAGAGAATTAAAAGCAAAACACGAGGTGAAGAGTTGGAACCACTTTATTTTAATCAGGGAGAGGTTAATTCTGTTGAGTTTACAGAAAGCAGTACAGTTAGCAAAGCGCTAACACATTAAGTTACTCATTACCTAGTGGTCATTAAACTTTCCCTTAAACAAAAACATTTCTAAATGGGTTTAAACAGTCATGTTTTAACCAGAAGCTTGTAAAACCCCCTCCCCCTCCACACACTGCTGTGCTAAATCTCTTATGATCTCAGCATCATAAGATGCATAAGATTTAATTAGCAGGCAATACTAAAACGCACACTTGGCACACAAGCTTAACACACACATGAAAAATTTGGCACTCACAACCTATTACTACTAACGGTTTGCTAAAGCTAACGTGTCAGAGGTAGCTTGCAAAAGTCATGAAGCACAACGGAACACTTAACATTTAGCGCAAAAACTAGCAGTAGTTTGATGGAACAGTTAGCAATTCAGTCTTATTAATTTTTGTAATGTTATCAGAGTGTTCATGTGATGAGAAAAGGATTATGGGTTTTGGTAATAATGTAATATTTAGTGAATGTTAATGTAAACATTATTGAAGTGGTTATGTGATGTGGTCAACAGAGGGGGGGGGGTAATGTTAGTCCTCTGAAATGATGTCATGTTCATGATGTAATAAAACAGATGTAAGGATGTTATGCAGTGGGAGGAGCTTAAGTACTAACCTTGGTTTAACAGAGATTCTGGCCGAGCGAGAAATCATCTCATCTTCCTCTTTTTGCCTTTGCTCTTTCTCCATCTTTATCCTTTCTTCCTTTAGCCTACTCTCCTCCTCAATTCTCTTCTTCTCTTGTTCCTTCTCCTCCTGCTGTCGTCTCTTCTCTATTTGCATCCTCTCATCTTCCTCTTTTTGTCTTTGCTCTTCCTCCTTTGATTTTCTTCTTTCCTCTGCATCTCGCAGCCTTTTCTCTGCTTTATTCCTCTCTTTTATCATTCTATTTTCCTCTTCCTCCATCTTTCTCTTTCTCTCTTGTTCCTTCTCCTCCTCTACTCGTTTCTTCTCCGCTTTGATCCTTTCCTCCTCCACCCTGTTTCCCTCTTCTATCTTCTTCTTCTCTCTCTCTTCTTCCTGTCGTTTTCTTTCCTCTCTTTCTTTTATCTGCTCCTCTATCATTCTTTCTTTCTCCTTTTCAAGCTTTTGTGTTTCTTCTTGCTCTATTCGGATTCTTTCCCTCTCTTTCTCCTCCATCTTTCTCCTTTGTTCCTTTTCCTCTTTCTCCACCCTAATCCTTTCCTTTTCTTCCTCTTCGCTTTGTCTTTTCTGTTCAATTATTTGTCTTTCTGCTGCTAGCTTTTGTATCTCTTCTTCTCGTCTTTGTCGGTCTTCCTTTACCTTGCGTTGCTCCTCCTCCCTCTCCATCTTTATCCTCCTTTCATTCTCTTCCTGAATTCTTTTCATTTGTTCTGCTTTTTCCCTTTCTATTCTCATCTCCTCTTCTTCCTTTCTTTTTCTTTCCTTTTCAATTCTTTCCTCTTCAGCCATCCTTTTCCTATCCTCCTCCACCTTTCTGCGCTGCTCTTCAGCCTCCCTCTCTTCAGTTCTTTTCTTTTCCTCCTCCATAATTCGGCCCTGTTCTTCCTTTACTTTTTGTATCCTGATCCGCTCTTCCTCTATTCTTTTCTCCTCAGCCATCCTCCATTTCCTTTCTTTCTCCTCCTCCTCCTCTATTTTCCTCCTCAGCTCTGTCTCCCTCTCCATCCTTCCTTTTTCCTCCTCCATTTGCTCTCTCGCTTCTTCCTCCAGTCTCCATTTCTCATCTTCGTCCTCTTCCTCTACGTCTTGGGTTTCTGGTTCCCCACTGTAAACATGGCTTCCATTTACACAGATGCTGACCTGTGATGTAGCGCTCTGATTGGTGGAGCTGAGGAACAAGTTGCTTTGATTGGATGTTTGACTGTCGGTGCTGCTGTTTCGCTTGTGAGTCAAAAACTTAAACTTTTTCTTCCCTTTTCCTACAAAAGGAAAGAAGTAGGAATCAATAAAAAACATTGATAAACTTCACAATAATACAACAATAATACTGAGATAAGGATGTTATTGTTATTTAAAACAATAGGCATATTTATGGAGCCATAATGACAGCAAATTTAAAGCTTTAAAGTTTATCAAATTGTTAATGGAACCTTAAAAGGAACTAGAAGTTCAAGCTAAAACACTAATTAGGAGGGATGTCTACATATAGTAAAACAAGTACAGTGTATCACAAGTGTGAGTACACCCCTCATATTTCTGAAGATATTTAGGTGTATCGTTTCATGGGACAGCACTGACAAAATGACACTTTAACACAATGAAAAGTAGTCTGTGTGGAACTTATGTAACAGCGTAAATTTAACTTAATATACAGCCATAAATGTCACCGACAACAAAAGTGAGTACACCCCAGAATACACACCTAAATGTACAAATTGAGCATTGTCATTTTCCCTCCAAAATTGTTGTTACTAGATTTGTTGAGCTACATAAAGATGGCCGAGTCTACAAGAAGATAGCCAACACCCTGAAACTGAGCAGCATCACAGCATCACAGTGGCCAAGGTCTTTCAAAGAAGCAGAGTGCATGTGCTCAGCATCACATACAAATGCTGTCTTTAAAAGATGAGTGCAGGAGTGATGTGCATTGCTGCAGAGATTGAAGAGGTGGGGGGGGGGGTAGGTCTGTCAGTGCTCAGACCATACGCCACACATCAAATCAAATTGGTTTGCATGGCCGTCACCCCAGAAGAAAGCCTCTTCAGAAGTCTGTACACAAGAAAGCCCGTAAACAGTTTTCATTAATGGAACCATGTCCTGTGGTCTGATGAGACCAAGATTAATTTGTTTGGTTCAGATGGTCTCAAGCATGTGTGGTGGCAATCAGGTGAGGAGTACAAAGATAAGGGTGTCATGCCTACAGTCACAGGAGCACAAAGTCTCAAATATCCAGAGAATATATGGAGCCAGCTCTGTGATGTCGTGATGTTCATGGAGGAGTGGAAAAGCATTGCAGTGGCAACCTGTGAAACGCTGGTAAACTCCATGCCCAGAAGAGTTAAGACCGTTCTGGAAAACAATGGTGGCCATACAAAATATTGACACTTTAGGAACCTTCACTAAGTGGTGTACTCACTTTTGTTGCCGGTGGTTTAGACATCAATGTCTGTATATTGAGTTATTTTGAGGGAAGAATAAATTTACACTGTTAAGTTGCACACAGACTACTTTTCATTCTGTCAAATTGTCATTTTGTCAGTGTTGTCCCATAAAAAGTTATACTTAAATATCTGCAGAAATGTGAGGGGTGAACTCACCTTTGTGATGCACTTTAAACACTTCAGGCTCAGTTACTTGCCTTCAGAAGGTTCAAGATTGAGGCCGGAGGAAGTGCTGGAGCTGATGATGGAGTTCCTATCAGGCAGAGTTCCCAGCGCAGACATGGACTGAGAAACATTACGCTGCAGATTGGATTTTGGAACAAACAGAGACTTCAGTTTGTTCTTCTTCTTTTTTGGTGTCTCCTCTTCACCCTGTGGCTCAGCCTCCTCCTCACTATCGGTCAACACCTGAGAGGTTGGGGGCAGGATGGCAGAGGCCGAATCACCAAGCCTGTCTTTGTGCTTTCCGCGCAGTTTATCTTTGAACTTGCCCAATCGCGAATGAGATTTGTCTGAGAGGTCGATCATGCTGACGCTCATGCTGCTCTTCAGAAACTGAACATCCAGCTGAACTTCACCACGCTCTTTATCTGCTTTCCCAGCTTTATTCAACAGTTTAAACCACCTGTAGCACACACACACACACACACACATACATTAGGAGTTAAATGTTTATCAATTTTATTTGCAGAAATAAATTCAGTAGATTTAATTATATTATAAACACAAGATTATTTTATAATAAGCTCTCTATTGTAAAATTAATGTAAAACTGGATTAAGGTTCCACTGGGTGTTGAAACATTTTTGCAGGAATTTAATGAAAGAACGGAGATGCAATGAACAACCAGAGAGCATGATTGTCATAAGATTTGGGGAGAAGCAAAGAGCTCATGTTCCTAGAACCTTGCCACTATACGACCCCAATGGTATTCTGCTGCTGAACGTCTTCCTCCACCATAAACAAGAATGAACAGGATCAGCTGCAATGCTTAGGTAAGCACTTCTGTCTGAACAGCCCAAAGGTTGAACCTCTACAGCAGCACACTGATGTACGACATCAAAAACAGAACCTTTAAGGACCCAAAACTAAAAACAAAGTCATAAAGAGGTGGTGTTCTTAAACTCTGAGACAGAAAATGACATCACTCTTATAACACCTACATTTAGAAACACAAACAAGACGAAACGGCCACGGTGCAGAACGAGAGCTTCCGTCACACAGTTTACCCTGTGTGTGTGTGTGTGTGTGTGTAAAACAGATGGAACATTTAATGGAACAGTCATGCATATCTTGGCTGACTATTTGCCTGTAAATGGGTGTGTGTTCCAAACTTATATATTACATTCCTCAGAATAAGTTTAAAAGAAGATTAAGTTAAGAATAAGATTAAAGTGAATAAATTATTAACAAATTAATTAGAGCATTATTCACGTTAAATGCAGTTAAATACAAAAAATATAAAAACACTTCATCATCACCGCTGTCTGATCCACTGGTACCAGCACAACACACAAACATTCCACCACCATGTCAGTGTTACTGCAGTACTGAGAATCCTCCACCACCCTAATAATACCTGCTCTGTCCATGGTCCTGATCTTCAGAGAATGGAGTAATGGAGACTAACAGTATGTAGAAAACCAAATGGACTACATTTAAGTTTGGGTGTAAGATTTATCTGTGAGTTTGATTAGAGTCAGGATCTCTCTCACATTTAATCCTCTCTGAACTGTAGAGCTGCTGTAGTTTAAATAGACAGCCAATTAGAGCGTAAACAAAGATTATATATGTATATATCTATAGTTTTTTTCTTGGTTGTGGTTTTGTTAACTCTTCTGTTCTACATTGAAGACATAACCTTTTGAGATGACTAGTATACTGTATGAGGCATTAAGGTCTGTGCTCTAAGATCAACTGCAGTAGATGCTTGTGATGACAGGTTCAGACACGTTGTGTGTTTTGGTTTAAACAAGTTCAGAGTTAAACACACAGTCACATTTAACACACACACACACACACACTAATGTCCAGTAATTTATTTTAGATACACTGGCTCCTTACTGTATAGAGTTTGCATGTTTCCACATGAATGTGTAAAATTTATGCAAGTAAACTGAAAATGCCCAACTGGTTCAGGCTATTAATGTGTGTTTGTCTGACCGTCTGCCCAGGATGTTACTCCCACCCAGCACTGGGTTAGGCCCTAGATTCTTTAATAACAGTACTGATTTGATTCAGATCAACATGAGTTACTGTAATTAGAGCTGAATTAACATACAGTTAAAAAAGATAAGTACTGAGCCATACTCATAAACCCTAAACTACATTATGAGGGTGGAAGTCTGTACAGTCTAGTTAGATCAGTACAGTTCTCAGGCAGAACAGATAAAACTTTAATAATGCAATTTCCTGATTTCCACATGGGTGGGTGGGTGTGTGTGTGTGTGTGTGTGTGTGTAAAACAAATAGGACCAAAAGAAGCAAAAGAGACAGAGAGGGAAAGACCGACAGACCGAGGGTCAGATGTGGTGGGTGTTGTGATAAAATTGAGCTTCCTTATCAGTGACCTCATTTCCTGTGTTTCCATTAAAGGACTGAAAAAAATGTTTTTCTCTGAGCTGGCAACTCTGATACAGCCATGAGTCACAAGTCACACTGTGTGTGTGTGTGTTTCAGTTTTTAAGGTTTTGAAAGCTCAGCATTCATGCTCATCATGATCATGGTGACAAAAACATCAATTATATGAAAACTTGTTACCCACCCTCTACTCAGCAGTGGACACAGACGGTTGACTGTCCCTGTGAATTATATTATATATCAGTTTAAAAGTTTCTGGTGTTTGTGTTCTAACTCAGTACTAGATCCATTCTGAGCCACATCACAGAGACCATACAACTCAATCAGGTGTTTTATTCGGTTTCATCGATCACTGAGGTCATCAAGGAGAGCCACCACAGAAGATTTGGTTCTGTTTGTGTTTTTATGAAAATCCTACACACGGACTTTAATCTTAAAAAGACAGCACATCGGATTATCAAACTAACGATAAGAGAGAAATTCTGCACACACACACTCAAGTTTCCTTACACATGATCAAGTTTCCTTACAGAGATGGAAAAACAAGTGTCACCTGAGAACCCGAACAGTTCTTTACAGCGAGGAGGATTTTGAATGTATATCAAAATAAAAAGAATAGTGCTGATATACAAACAAACGCTGATCAGAACCTGAACAAACATTTGTTTTAGCATAAAACCAGAACATGAGTTTAAGCAGCAGTTACATACTGAACCTGTTGTGCTCATAACTTTAAACAATTAAACAGCTTTTGCAGAATCACATCACGTCAATGGGCATGACTTGTCCCGAAATAATGTTCAGCTACATCAACTGTTTAAGATAAATCATGTCTGCAGGGAGCTGTAAACAAGTACTGATCAATTACCTAAGACCCATCAGCTGTGGACTCCACATTTATTATTATTATTATTATTTATTATTAACTAACAGGTCTACTTGAGCATTTATTGGTGTTTTATCCATAAGGGGGCTGCAGTGAGCCATTCATAACTTCAGGTTCAGCTGAAACTTATTTGTACCACTGACGCAGCAGCAGCAATTTACACCACAGAACTTATTACATTAATGTTATTGTTGCTGGTTATGCAGAACCCGTGTTCTACTGGAGGACATTTTAGTTCTGAAATAGTGCTGTGTGTAAGTGCATGACGGTCAAACTGAGTCATAAAGTCACGGTCCTCAAAGTCATCTGAAAAATAATCTCGAACATTCCAGGTTTCTCTTATGCACACAGAACATTACAGACCCCACTGATAAGGTCCAGGAACCAAATCAGTACAACAACAAGGACATTCTGACTTACAGTGCTTTGCAAAAGTATTTAGCCCCTTTGAACTTTTCAAACTTTTGCCACATTTCAGGCTTCAAACATAAAGATATGAAATTGTACAATTTTTTGTAAAGAATCAACAAGTGGGACATGAGGTGGAACGAAATTTCTTGGATATTTATAACTTTTTAGAAATAAAAAAACTGAAAAGTGGGGCGTGCAATATTATTTGTCCCCTTTAATTTTAGGGCAGCAAACTCACTCCGAAGGATCTAAATGACTGATGATGATAAATAGAATCCACCTGTGTGTAATCAAGTCTCCATATAAATGCACCTGCTCTGTGATCGTCTCAGAGTTTGGTTTAAAGCACAGAGAGCATCATGAAGACCAAGGAACACACCAGGCAGGTCTGAGATACTGTTATGGAGAAGTTTAAAGCTGGATTTGGATACAAAAAGATTTCCCAAGCTTTAAACATCTCATGGAGCACCATGCAAGCGATCAAAGGAGTATCAGATCACTGCAAATCTACCAAGACCCGGCTGTCCTTCTAAACTTTCAGCTCAAACAAGAAGAACACCGATCAGAGATGAAGCCATGAGGCCCATGATCACTCTGGATGAACTGCAGAGCTCTACCGCTGAGGTGGGAAACTCTGTCCATAGGACAACAATCAGTCGTACACCACACTAATTTAGCCTTTATGGAAGAGTGGCAACAAGAAAGCCATTTCTTAAAGATATCCATAAAAAGTCCTGTTTAAAGTTTGTTTGTTAAAGTTTCCCAAGGAACCTTGGAGACACACCAAACGTAGAAGAAGGTGCTCTGGTCGGATAAAACCAAAATTAAAGTTTTTGGCCACAGCGTCAGAGCAAACAAGCACCCCAAACCATTACCATCAAAATTAAATTCAACTTCAAAGTATTTTCCTATGATTTACTACTGAATTAATACTGAACGTATACTATTAGATAATTAGGAGGCTGTGTACATGTAGTTTATTTACATAGGAAAATGTGTGTCTTCCTGAATAATACACATTTAACATGAATGAACTGAGTCTGGTTCCCAACAACAGGGTTATGTCATTAACCAAGCCATAAAAAAATGGAACTTGTCTCTACCTGTAAAAAAAACATACAGCACAGATTCGTCAGGCTTCGTCAGGGTGTGTTGGTTGATTCGCTAATAGTGTTTCATCATCGTTCTGAACTACTCACAAAGAGTGAATTTCTTCCAGATTATTTTACACATCACTATGCACATAGTGCGTATGAGTAGCGGAAGTTCGTTTTGTTAAACAGGTGTAGATTTCACAACCAACCACAAAGTAATGAATAATGAAGAGGTCACAGAGTTTTCAATCTTATTTTACTAAACTTATAAGATTATTCATTCATTATCTTCCGCTTATTCCTTTGAGGGTTCCCCATGTCCATCCAGGGGAGAACCTCTCGGGCGCTGGGCAGTTACACCCAGGACAGTGCGCCAATCCATCGCTGGGTACACACTCACTCACACAGTCTGCTCACTGAACCATTATGTCATGCTGAACAGCGTCCAGCAGCAACTTCTAAACAAAACCAGGCCCACTGCCTTGCCAATCTATGTGCGTATCCTTACTCCACGAAACATTACTTTTTAGACTCCCCTGGGCACCCAAACTGGGTATTTGTTCTAGTGTATATACACTGCTCAAAAAATAAGGGAAACACTACAAAAAAAGATCTTAATGAATAAAATATTTCATTTGAAAATATTAGAAGTATTTAGTAGAAAGTGGAATGCGTTGGGAACAAAATAATATCAAAATGATTCTCTCATGGAGGTCTGGATTTGGAATCCTACTCAAAATCAAATGACCGGCTGATCCAACTTCAGTGGA
>JAOUQT010278141.1:0-16917 GCA_025769995.1 Xyliphius kryptos | reverse complement strand
CCGATTAAAGATTGAGGGGTCGTCAGGGGAAAAAGCAAAAGGGAGCTGAGTGTCATCAGCATAGCAATGGTAAGAAAAGCCATGTGCCTTAATGACGCTGCCCAGTGATGACATGTATAGTGAAAAGAGGAGGGGTCCAAGTACTGAGCCCTGCGGGACTCCAGTAACTACTTGTTGAGGGTTAGAAAGATTCCCGTTCCAAGACACATGAAAGGTTCTGCCTGTTAGATAAGACCGGAACCATTCAAGTGTCAAAACTGAAAAGAGTGGACAGTAGAATCTGATGATTTACCGTATTGAATGCAGCGGAAAGGTCCAGCAGGATGAGGACAGAGGATTGGGAGTTAGATTTGGCTGATTTAAGTGAGACAACCACTGAAAGCAGTGCAGTCTCAGTGGAGTGTCCGCACCTAAATCCAGACTGAAATGCGTCAAAGAGATTGTTAAGTGTGAGAAACTTGGAGACCTGGGTAGCTACTACACGTTCCAGAATTATAGAAAGAAATGGTAAGAGGGAAACAGGCCTGTAGCTCTCGAACAGATTTGGGTTGAGTGTTGGCTTTTTAAGCAGAGGTTTAAATATGGCCTGTTTAAAGGAATCAGGAAAAGTAGCAGAACTGAGAAAAGAGTTGATGATGTGTGTAAGTGCTATTGTGAAGGAGGTGAGAGGGGATGGAATCAAGGGGACAAGTTGTGAGTTTGCTGGCAAGAAGAATCTAAGATGTTTGTTACCTTGGACTGGAAGAACAAGGATTTAGCAGTAGTTACATCTCTTAAGAAGGTGGCGAGAGAAGACTGGGAAGTCTTTAGATCTAAAGACAGACCAGACTTCATGGCACAATTATGGCTGTCCTGCACAGCCGCACAATGAGGATAAGTCGCCCACTGAGCCTCAGTCCTCCTAAGGTTTCTTCCCTAAAAACAACATAAGAGGGAGTTTTTTCTTGCCCCTGTCACTTCAGATGCTCTTTAAGGGTTCAGGCTCATAACACTGTAACACTGCTTTGTGACAATGTACTGCTGTAATTAACTTAAACTTGAACCTGTCCTGAGTGTATCTGTCATATGGCCAAAACATTCTCCCCTGGATGAGCATCCCCCTTCACCTGCGACCCTATTAAAGTATTAAGTAGTTAAGATAACAAGATGAGATGAGTTTAGGGAAGAGTGAGTATGAACTTGACTGCAGAGCACAGAGCCATGACCTAATCCTAATCCAACACCTTTGGAATGTACTATCATGATTTTTTTTTTTTATATCATGCCCCTTTTGTCCAACATCAATGTCTGACCTCATAAAAAATCTGAAAAAAGACCAAAAATAGATACAGCCACACTCCAAAATCTGATAGAAAGCCAAGAAAACTAAAAGCTGTTGAGGAGTGTTTTAAGAAAATACATGTCAAATGGCTGGGCCTTCACAAGGCAAGTTATCACTCAAGTTAAACATACATTAACTTAAGTAAAATACCACTGGCAACAATCATTCACTGAATCCAGCAGAAAATTTTATTAATGTAACAGTAGTGCAGTCACAACAGAGGTCACTAATACTTAAACAAATGAATGATAAACTATTTGTCTACTGTACCTACGCACAGAGGAATTTGCCCCCATATTTAACCTATCCATGCAGTGAAACACACATATATACACACACTGGTGAAGTGAGCACATGTGCCCAGAGCGATGGGCAGCCATGTATACAGTGTCAGGGGAGCAATTGGGGCTAGGTGCCTTGTTCAAAGGCACGTCAGCCAAAGAACTTGGTGGGACCAGGAACCGAATCGGGGACCTTCAGGTCATAAGGCAGGTTCCTTAACCACAAGCCTATGAGTGCCCCATTGATAAACTGCTTGTGTGGAATGTTTATAAGTGCTAATTAGCAAGCAATTTTAGCTTAGCTACTTCTAGACAAGCCAGTGAATTCTGATTAAAATTTGCTTTCATTAAAAACATGGCTTAATCACTGCAAAAAAAGACCAACCAACTTGGAATGGATTGTAATGTGTAGGTTTAATGTGTAGCTTTCCCAAAACCTTTATATATTGTGTCCATTTTGTGCTTTCAGCTTTCAGAATTGTTGCTTAGCTTTTTAAAACGAGACCCAGTTAGTTTGTCACAATTTAGGATAAAGAATCCCAGTTGAACTAACAAAACAAACCATTTCGGTTTTATAATATTTTACCTCTGAGAACTGAGTCTTATTTAAGCAAACATTTTGTGAAGAAATTGTTGTTTTTTTTTTTCAAAACCATAATCATCTTTCAAATACACGAGATGCAATACCAAAAAGCTAAAGAAAAAAAAACTAGCATTTACCTTGAGACAATCGTACAGGCTTTGTGACAGCCAGACCATCCACAGAACACAGGTTGCCACAAGGAAAGAGTGTGATATCACCTGTCTGGTTTTCAATATAACAGTGAATGGATGACACTCCTGGACCTTGGATATTGATATCTGTATTTCCATGGCCTAAAGTTGTTTTCCCTGCAACCAGAAACATCATGGCCTTATCAATTATGGATTATTATTTACATGTAGATTTTGTGCAGCTGTGAGAAAATAGTCATTAGGTTTATTTTGTTATATACTGTTGTTTACAAAGCTTAGACCCAAAGTCCGAAACCAGAGGTGTTTAATTGTTTAATACATACATATTATTTTGCAATTTACCGAACTAAAACTACGAGGATCTCTTATGATGTAATATCTCTTATACATGTATCTCTCATATGATCTCTTATACATGTAAACCCTAAATATAATGTGCACATTATGCAGTGCAGTGTGCACGCTTACAAGCTGAACATTTTAAACCTTCTTATGAACTTGTGAACTTTATCTGACATTCCTTGTTCTAAACGTAATCATAATTCATTCATTACCTGTAAATGTTGTTGAATGTTTTGCTAACTTAATGAATATCAAGATGTAGAAGTTGCTGCTCATGATAATTGCTTTTTGTTTTTTTGTTTTTGCAAAGACCCCAAAGTCCCGATATTTCACACCATGCTTTTTTCCCCATATGTCCTCAAAAAAACACACACAGGAGTTGGACAATGAAACTGAAACACCTGGTTTTAGACCACGATAATTTATTAGTATGGTGTAGGGCCTCCTTTTACAACTAATACAGTGTCAATTCGTCTTGGGAATGACATATACAAGTCCTGCACAGTGGTCAGAGGAATTTTAAGTCATTCTTTTTGCAGGATAGTGGCCAGGTCACTACGTGATGCTGGTGGAGGAAAACATTTCCTGACTCGCTCCTCCAAAACATCCCAAAATGTGCAGGCCATGAGAGATGTTCAACTTCACTTTCATGTTCATCAAACCAATCTTTTGAACTCTGGTATGTCACCCATAATGTTGTGTGCATTGCAATATCTTGAGCAAAACTATGATCTTACTCTGCTAATTGAATCTTCACACTCTGCTCTTACTGGTTAAATGTGCAATTAATGAAGATTGGCCACCAGGCTGGTCCAATTTAGCCATGAAACCTTGCACACTAAAATGACAGGTGTTTTAGTTTCGTTGTCCAACCCTGTATGTGCTGCATGGGATTTAGGTTTGTGATTTTTGGGAAAGGTCCATGACAAAAAACACTCCTTGATGCTCTTCGGTCAGAAGATACGATGAGATTTTATTTTAATTTCTAATCAAATTTATTTTCATATTTTTAAATATCCCAGAAACATAAAAATCTATGTGTTTGCCTCACTGGGACTGGATCATGCATAATCACTACCCTTTCAAATACAGAGGATGGGGGAGCTCCTCCAGTTTGCATTCTTTAAGTTGAAAGATACAGCATAGCTGTGCTATGAATACATCAGAGTATGTTCTTTATCCAATATAGACCATAGTTTTTAACAGTCCACAATATATCTACACGTCTTTGACTTCTATCTTGTTGTTGGCATAGTGGGTTGCCATGGAAATAACAATGAAAAAATAACAGTTTTATAGCTAAGAACCAGCATATTGTGCTCTGTTAAATGTCACATAAATCATGCCTTATCATTTATACTACATTATGTTAGCCAAACTGCACAAACACTGTAATCTCTCTAAGCAAATGTCAAAGCAAATGGTTGCACCCAGTGTATGTTTTAAAGACTTGTATTTAGCTGTTATTTAAAGCATTGTGTTTTAAAAAGAGTACTTACCCTCTAGTAATGGCAATAATGTGATTGCTGTGCTCAGACGCCCACTTCCCAAACTTACTAGATGTGGACGTTCAGCTTGGACCTTTAGAGTCTTCCCTGTTTCAATGAGGTCTAGCGGAGTGCTCTGAAAAAATTAGGTAAAAGTGACTGTTTCTAATCCAATACCCACCACACAAGTCACCGGGTCAAAGAACAACTGTGCCATGGTTTAAGAATGATTGCCATTCTTAATAGATTAACCTCCTAGGACCTGGCGTCCACATGCTTAATGAAAAAATGCATGCAATGCAAGAGTTTCGGGTCTTAGGAGGTTAATATAATATGCTGTAAAACTGACATGTTTTTTTGTGGTTCTACAGTGCTTAGTGTTTTGTACGGGGATTATGGATCAGTTGTAAACTAGGTTACAACGAATTGGCGAACTGCGGGTACATACAGTATGTATATTATTAATAATTATTTGAGTGGTAGGTGATTTTCAGCACTAGGGTGACATTGCTGATGCATACATGTGTGTGCATGTGTGTGTCAGATTGAAGATGGTTTTCAAACCAAAGAAACCCACTACCTCTTCTCTTTTGGCATATTGTGGCATATGACACCAAATATAACTTTATTGATGATTATGTTATACACTGTTTAAGGAAAACTTGCATGTTTTTAGTTTTTGAAGAAACATCTTGCACTTGGATATTTCCACACAACTGCTATTCAATATGCACTCCTGGTACAACGAAAAGCACATTGGAAATCATTAGTTTTATTTTGGAAAAAAAACTTTTTTCCCAACTTTAGAGGGTCAAACTGTATAAAAGAGCTGTTTGTTTTCTCTTTTACTTCTCATTAACGCTGTCCATAACTACAGTTTCACTGTGAGTACAGTTTCATTTTGTTGGATAGGCTATTCAATATGTCTTTAGGATCCAGTAATACTGCATTTTATTATCTTAATATTAGATAATAGGTTGCTGAAAGTACAGAATAATTCATAGTATAACATTAGGACTTAGTGTGGTTAACCAAAAGGCCACAGTATTTAGTTTCACTCCAGTATCTGTTCTTGCCATCTTTACGCTGATCATTTTTATAATAGAGTGCAATTGCCCCCATTGTCAACTAACATTTGTTTTCACCAGCATATTGCGACTGACCTGTTTCTTAGTTTCATATGTTTCTTTTGGAAATGTCCACAAAATGGCAAGTACATATTTTTTAAGTGAGCTTACTCATGTGAGTGTGGGGTATGGTGGATATTTAATCAAGAAAAACTCAATAGGTTAAGAATGAAACAATAAAAATCACAACCATGCATTGGCCAATTATTGGATTTATTCAAAAAAAAAACCCACAAGTTCAAATACCTTTAAAAGTTTATCTATTTAAAATGTTTGTACTACTGCAGTGTGACATCACATTTGGAGCAGTTACAAAATGACACAATACCTCGCTTCCAGCTTAAAGAAAGCACAGACGGTAGTCACTTAGCCAACAGGCCAGTAGATCATTTTGTTGTTATAACCTGGATGTTTAATTAAATTAATGGTTGCCATTATTAACAAATTAAAAAATTTCTTTAAAAAGTCTTTTTATATGATTTGTTAATTCTCTTAAACCTGTATTTAGCTTAGAACAATACAAGAAAATATTTTAAATAAAATACAAGGCAAAGGTTTTAAACATTACAATTAATCAATCGTAAGCAAACCTAAACTTCAGCATGACAACGGTCATTAAAAAAATAGGTATTATCCCAGTAATCAGATCTTTATACAAAGTGGCTTGAAGAGACCAAAAATAAAGTTACACTTGCTGCACCTTTAGTGAAATGTTTAAGATATGTATGTACCTTCGGCTTTCACCTAAATTTTTTATTTCAAATTTTGCATTAATATTGTGCAAAAGCCCTTTGTTGCCTTTTTTTATTACTAAATGTTAGTTTGTGTTAACAGTAAATAAATAGCAAATTAATTTTGCTAAATTTAATCATTGCATAATAATCCTAAAAATTGTATAAGCATATATATATTCCACATAGCACCTCAGATGCTTACGTGACGACTACAAAACAAACCACTCCTCAGGTGGAACACGGCATTTAACTGCATGTCGCCTGCTCTTCCGATAAGAAATACAGCATAGTGGTGTTAAATGCTTTCAGCACTGCAGCATCAACAGTAGGAAAGACAGAAAAACAGACGCAATCTTTCAATCTTAGATCTTTTGAGGTCTCAGTGGTCACAATGGTCATACGACTTCCTGAATATTTTTATATTTATAACTCAAGATATTAAAATACAATATTTCTTAACGATCTTGTGAAAAGAAATATCTGAACTGACTGGCAATTACAGCAAGCCATTTTCTGATGAGCACAATGTTCACAACTAGATCATGTCATGAAAGTTTATTAATATTTTTTTTTACACACTTATGAATAAAATCTTTTTTTTTTTTTTAACCATAGTGTTTTTTAAACCGTTTCATTAAAGCAGTAAGGTTGTGTATTATTGTAAATATATCATGGGAAAAAGGTGTAATTATACACTGTGCTTTATTCCCTATAATGCAGACCGTCTCAGACCATATTGCTTTAATAAATTTACAGGATGATGCAGGGAAAAATTCTGAAGGGGTTTAACCCAATAATGTTGGGATTTAAAAAACTAATTTTTCTTAGCTAAGTAAAATTAAAATCAAATGTTTACAAAACATTTACAAAAGTGTACAAAATGTTAAAAATGTATTGACTAATAATTGTACTTATATTTGATGCTTTCACATAAGTGTAGTAGAAGTCTGACTCACCTGAAGCACCCGATGAGTCTGGCATGCCTGATCAGGGACATTTCTGTTTAAGACGTCCATATCGTTTGCGTTATCAGTTACTTCATCATCATTCTGATGAAGGTTCTGTTGAAAATGAATGATCAGGGTGAATGCACAACTGTAATGGAGATATAAGCCCAGCGCATTAACAGGTGGATAGAAAATATTCCACCAGTTGCTAATTTCCTTCTTCTATGACTCATAAAGAATCCCTAAAAGTCTAAACAAACTGTGCAAAACACATTAAAGCTCATCTGTAATATTTAAACACCCTTCAGTAATTGTTTCAGTATCTTTTAGTGCATAATAAAATGCATGTAAAATACAGGTGGCTACATGTTTAGTCTATGGGCAAATGTTAGACGTCCAAACACAGACTAGGAATGACATTTAGGACTGGTCCATGTGTGCACTCCTGCTGCTTCATAGCAAGAATCTGTGTGACTCATCTCAAATGCATACAGCTGGAACAGATGCTACAGATTATCTATATTGCAGATCTGTGCACATTTACCTATAAATAGCAAAGACTAGCCTTCAGATTACTTATTATTCAGTGGATGTGTCTGACCATATTAGTCATTTCAACAAATAACTCAGCTGTATGCACAAACATATTTTGGATCCACCACAGACAGACTATATAGCATGAGATGGACAGGAGAAAAACAAGATTAAACATAATTACCTAGAATTCGCTGTTCCTTCATCAAATATCGGCACCCCGAAAAAAACATTCTCACAAAATCTTTTACTAGTCTGGAACACTTACTTAAATAAAGAATAAAGTCTGAAATATATGAAAAATTTGTGAAAACGCCCAAAAATTAATCCAGGTAAGAAGGATATTTTTATTTACATGTCAACCTGAAATGAGGAGACATTAAAGTGGTCAGTTATAACTGGGTATAAATATTAGGTAAAGCATATGTAATAATATTTTCTACATTATATTAAAGTTTTTTTGGGCAGACGCTTATTCAAAGCATTTTACAAGTATCCCAACTTGATGGTTAGAGTTAATGGCCTTGTTTAAGGGCCCACACTTCAGCGAACTGGGATTTGAAAGCACCCTTCAGATTGATCACACCAAAATGATCTACCACACTAAGCTCTGACCCCCAAGATCAACTTAAATTCTGCAGTTCTTTAGCTATAAAACCCTTGTGCATGGGGTCAATTTGGATAAACTCTATAAGCCCCATCTTACACGCTGTGCAGCTTGTGTTGGTCATACTCATTACTATCATACACCCTGCCAACAGTCTATTTTCTCATCTTCTACCTGCGCCATTTAAATAGCAATGGTGCTTGTAAATATATTTACCCCAATAGGCACGGTCGTTTTAAAATGAGGTGTGATCAGGTACATTTCTAGTGTATTGCTACCTTTCCAACAGAAAACTCTGGTGCACCACTGACTGAAAACAACCTAGAGAAACTTTGTCAGACGTTTATTACTATCTTGGCGGTGAATTATCAACACAGACGTCTATCCAGACTTAGGGTCCTGAACGTCACCATCTGCGACAAATAATGCGACGATGATGTCACACATGTGACTGTTATTGATTTTGTGTGAAGAAAATGAAAGCTAAAGGAGACGTGCTGATTGTTATGTTAATTCAGACCATTTTTGCTCCTTTCTTTTTACAAACCATATTGTTATAATACATTGAGGGGCACAGGAGAAGGATAACTTGGAGGTTGGGTGTTTGTTTTGAGGGATTCTGATTGGCTAACATAGGTTTTAGCTTTATGTTACAGTGACATCTATGCGCTTTGGCATGTTTACAAAAACACTGAATGTCGTATTCGTGCAGGTTCATGTAGATTAAAAACGTATTTCTAAATGATCCCATGCATGATATTATTTTTGAAAATGATGTGGGGGAGACATCCCTTTTTATAAATACCCATCTAAGAATGGACGCCTAGTGAGGCCTACTCAGTCTCAAAAATGCTCTTTATTTAGAAACTTTATATTTCAAAATAGAAACATTTATTCAGTACAATAATGATTATTTTTTTAACTGGATACGAGGAATTAATGCTCAACATGCAAAAGCAGATTAAGTCAGTGGACACCCCTGGTGCTGAAATCCAAACTAGTCTTTCAAACAAAGGACACAGCATCATATTATTGTAAAAAACCATGACTTCTTTCAAACAGACCAGACATCCTTGCATCGAAACAAGCATGCATTGTTTCGTGGTGCTGTCTGATATTGCAGAGACAACCTCGTTACAGATCAGACGTGGGATTTGCGTCAATAAAACGGGGAGAATAAAGGCATATTTCTCTGTATATTCTTCAAGAAAGATTTTTTTGCTCTCAACTTTTCCACTGAGATTTTGAAAGCTCCTTTTTTGACAGCTCACCGCAATGTGAAATGCTGCTGGGGTTTCTTTTCGTTAGTTTTTTTCATTAATAGCGACCCCAATGTTCAGTCCACAAATTTCACCGTTTACCCACATAATGACTCATGACGGTCTTTTGCTCTGTGTGTCTGCTTTGTCATTCAAAAGTGCCAATCATTTTCTTTTTTCCCCCCCCCCCCCCCCCATTTACTTAATTGCCGACTTCTGGTCTACACCATACTGTGTGTTCTTCTTTCACAGCAAAATGAAGAACCTCATGGACCATTGCATTGAGCTTAAATAGCAATCCGCCAAAGACAGACTGCATCTGGTTCTTAAAGAGAATGGCAAGTGACACTCCGGTTGGTTTACTGCATGTTACACCCAAAACACATCAATGAACATTTAAGAGAATTGGTACAGTGTACATAAGATAACTGCTTTGGATTAGAATATAAACAAGATGCTTTAGATCAGTTATAGGGCTACATGTAATTTTCTTTTTTCTGATTCTACAATGCTTAAAACAGCAATGTCATGGTCAGTAGTTCAGTACCTCAATCCCTAAGCCATCACCACGTCATGGAATTACATACAGTATAATCTGTAATAAATCTAGGACCTATAGCTTGTCAGGTCAAATCCCTCTGGAGTTTGGTTAACAAACATGACTGAAACACTACAGCAGTTAACCATGCTCAAACTATGCTCTGGAAACTTATTTTCCAGTGGGGCATCACTCCTAAAAATGCCTTGTCGAATAGGTTAGTGGAATGTAAAGCGTCGCGTCTTCAGACAAGTAAAAACAGGTCTACAACCGTTTGCAACTACTAATCAGTCAGATATATTCAGCATTGCTTAGACTCAGGCAATTTCATAGATTACATCTATATATGGTATGATAAATTTCCACGTTTACAATCTCTTTTCCACCTGTCAGTCTCACACACATCATGTTATACATATAAAGGGCTACATTTATGTCTCTCAATTTTAAAAAGTTGGTCTTATACTTCCAGTAAATTTACAATTTGTAGAAATATGAGAGATAAAATTATTAATTATCTCTTTCTCTACAGTCAAATAAACAATACCATGTATGTACATGCTAAACAATAATGTGCTTACAAAATGACAACTGTTTATTGAGGTGTGAAAAACAAGTAAAGAGTAAATTAAGAGGGATTACAAACAAACCATATTCCAAAAAAGTTAGGACACTAAACAAATTGTGAATAAAAACTGAATACTATGACATAGGGTGTCAACATCTAATCTTTTATTTATAATAGAACACAAATCACAGATCAAAAGTATAAACTGAGAGAATGTATCATTTTAAGAGGAAAATTTGTTGTTTCAAAATTTCATGGCATCAACAAATCCCCCAAAAGTTGTGACAAGGCCATTTTTATCACTGTGTGACATCGCCCCTTCTTATTACAACACTCAACAGACGACTGGGGACAGAGGAGACCAGTTTCTTAAGTTCTCATGTCTAATACAGGCCTCTAACTGTTCAATCGTCTTGGGCCTTTTTTGTCGCACCTTCATCTTTATGATGCGCCGAATGTTCTCGATAGGTGAAAGATATGGACTGTAGGCTGGCCATTTCAGTACCTGGATCCTTCTCCTACGTAGCCATGATGTGATTGCGGCAGAATATGGTCTGGCATTATCTTGTTGAAAAATGAGATAACATCAAAATGGGAGCATATGTTGTTCTAGAACCTGAACATAGTTGCAGGAAAGGCACATGCATTAATGGTGCCTTTCCAGACATGCAAGTTGCCCATGCCACGCCATAGCATCAGTGATGCAGGCTTCTTAACGAAGCGTTAATAACAACTTGGGTTATCCTTGTCCTCTCTGGTCTGGATTACAAGGTGTTCCATAAATAACTTCTAATCGTGACTTCTTTGACCACAGAACAGTCTTCCATTTTGCCAAACTCCATTTATAAAGACCCCTGGCCCAATGCAAACATCTGAGTTTGTGGAGCCTGCTTAGAAATGACTTCCTCTTTGCACTGTAGAGTTTCAGTTTTCTGTTTGAGGTGCAGTGACATTTAAGATCACGAGCATCCAAGTAGAGTTTTACAGCCTTGACCCTTACGCACAGCGATTGCTCCAGATTCTCTGAATCTTTTGATGATGTTATGATGATAACTTAAAAGTCTTTGCTATTTTACGCTGGGTAACACCATTCTGGTATTGCTGCGTAATCGGTGATTCTCTTAACATCTTGGCTTCAGAGAGACACTGACAAACTAAAGGGTTTTTTATACCCAATTGTCAGTTGACCCAGTGTTAATTGGTCTTTTTCCAGCCACTTATTGCTACTTGTCCCAACTTTTTTGGAATTTGGTGACACAAATTTTGAATCAACATGTTTCTCCTTTAAAACGTTACAATTCCTCAGATTAAACTTTAGATCGGTCATCTATGTTCTATTGCAGATAAAATATTGACATTTCATCATTTCATTGACATCTCCAAATCATTGCATTCAGTTTTTATTCACAATTTGTTTAGTGTCCCAACTTTTTTGGAATCCGGTTTGTATAACATAAAGCGCTTGATGTGTATCATTTAGATAGCGATTGGCACGCGGGTAGAGTGGAGCGGATGACGCAGGCGTTGGCGCGTGTCATCTCGATAACGATTGGCATGCGGGTAAAGTGAAGGGGATGATACAGGAAAGTTATCATGCTGAATCAGCAAATCAGCGAGTGGCTTCAATAAAATGTGCTTTAACAATGCTTATCACACAGGCATAGGTATATATTATATAAGTTGTTGCAGAAGCGGATGACGTTAACATTCTGTTTCGGTTGCTGACTGGTCAGGGTGGGAGGTGCAATTTAAATTAGGCAGATGGTGTGCTATGAGTTTACTTTGCTCAGATCCTTTTTGGTTGGAGCTCTGTGGGTTTGCAGATTTGTGTTGCAGTTCGTCTTCACCAAACTTTTGAGTAGTTCCATCGTATGCACCCTGACTTTCTGAAAGCTCGAGCAGGCCGAACTGAGACGTTCCCTCTGCACAAATTTAAACACATACATCAGAACATGGAATTCATTTTCTAAAAAATTATATTCTCTGAACTGTAAACTGAAGTCTCTGGCACTTATTGTAATTTTGACATAAGTAGGGTAGAGTATTTAATCCAGAAGCACAGCTGCAAATACAGTACAGGCCAAAACTTTGGATACACCTTCTCAAGCAAAGCATTTTTCTTCACAACTATTTACATTGTAGATTCTCACTGAGGGCATCAAAACTATGAATGAACAAGTGGATGTATGTACTTAACAAAAAAAAGGTGAAATAACTGAAAACATGTTTTATATTCCAGTCTTAATAGCCAACCTTTGCTCCGATTACTGCTTTGCCCACTCTTGCCATTCTCTCTATAAGCTTCAAGCCGCCTCCCACCCTTACATTTACACTCGCATGTAAAACACTTCTTACATACATGTATTATTTAATGAAACTCAAAGCAGTACATATTTACGTCTCTGCGTCTCTTATGAATGACTGAAAACAGGACGCATTCAAAAGAAATCTAAAGTTGTATTACAGGACGCATTCCAATAAAAAACACTTTAGCAGTGCGCCATGAGCGCCTGCAATAAATCCAGTATTTATGTTAAAAAACGTGAGACATAAAAAGTATAGTAAGATATATTTATTGCTGTTGGAATGTGAATGTAATCACGTAGTAGTTAGCGCACTTTGTCACCCGTACACCACTGCAGAAACATTTTGTGCTGCAAATAATAACTATTATTTAGTTGGAGAAAGATTTTGTTGGCAGCCTTTTTAGTGTTACATCTTTGGAAATTTAGCACCATACACAGTCCAAAATGCCGCAAGATAGTGGAAAATCTGATACAGGATTAAATATATTTAAAAAATAAATCTGAGATACAGCGAAGCCGCGAGAAGTGATCTGCTATATGTTCCATTTGCCGTAGTGAAGAAGCCTGGGTTCACACAATTAAAAAAAAAAATTTTAAAAAAGCTTCACAATAGCAACCCCACACCGAATTCCTAACGAATCGTGAGTTTTACTGTTACACCCCTGGTAGGAGGTCCTGGTCTTAAAAAACAAAGTGTCTTACCAAGCAACAGCTGCATGTATATATGAGCTGTAACCTATTCATTAAACTAAAAATGAAATCAGTAAAACCAAAATTTTCAAATAGATACAGTTTTGAGTCAAATGGCCCATGTTGGAAAAGTTGTGTGCAGCATTGGAACCATATTCTAGATAAAACACCCCGATATCAAGCATTTCCAATCATTAACATGGGCTTTAACAAATTCTCAGACATCTCACAGCTCACCTTCATATTGGGGGCAGTGACTGGTGGTGGAATCGGCGCCGGACTCCATGTCCTCCTGCTTACACCTACAGGGGGAACCATTTTAGCACATTAGACTGCAGATTAAACTGAATCTAAGCCTTTATACGTTTCGTTTTTCGAGAATAATCACCTTATTTTGTTGGGAGGAGGACAAATCTCTAAAACCTGACTGTGTTCTGAAGTCCGATGAGACTGAAGGTCTAAATATAACGAGTTTAACTTGATTAAACAGGTTAAACTTATTTTAGACAATAGAGACAAAGCTACTCACCGGTCTGTGGTACTGAGATACCGTCCTCGGACTCACTGCATTTGTTTGTAGATGGAGAGGTGATTAGTTCCTGATAAGAATTTAGGTGAGAGAAAATAAAAAAAAACTTTTTATAATACCGTGACGTGCATGAGGCAACATCTCAGCATGTTTATCCCGCTGAATACTGAAACATCAGTGACATTCCATTATAGAAAGCCTGTCTCTGAATCCAGAATGTTGACTAAACTCACAACGGCACGGAGTCATCGAGCACGCCGGCAGGATCAAACAACTGCAAGCTCGACGAGAGCAACACACTGACCAAGTATCTGTGAGCGCATATTTACAGAGGGTGGACACACGTTCTTACAGTTCTTACACTGCCCCCTGGTGTTACATGACCAGAATATCAACTTAATTCTATCAGAGAAAGTCATGCATTGAACATTATAATAAATTTAAGTGTACTGTAAGGGTTCTGACCAGTACAGGGCTGTGAGAGGCAGGCTGCAAGTTGGAGAGCCGGCGAGCAAGCAGGGCGCGGTAGCTGGTGTCTGGGTCGTCCTCCAAAGCCACACTGTCGGGCTGCGAGTCTTCAACGATCAAGCAGGGGTTCTCAGCCTGCGACAGACTCGACTCCAGATCACTTCCACCAGGATCCATGTGGCAGCATCGGGCTCGGAGTGAAGCTGCAATACAGTGAACAAAGCAAAAAAATGGTTGTGACCAGGTGAAAGGGTGTCTCTAAGCTGTCAGTACAGTGTACATTATTAATAAATAAGAGTTGATTAATTAGTTGTTTAAAGCCATGTTTATATTTATATTATATTTGTATTACCATTTTTTTTACGTTTATAAGTTTTGTGTTTCTTAGAAATTTTATCACAGTCTCTGCTTTGGTTTGGTTAACAATGTCCACCACTGAGGCCATTATTACCAATATTTGTTGTTTAAATTTATACACCTGGCCCATGAGGTTATAATTAACAATGAAGGGAAGAAAAAAAATGTATAAATTTATTGGGAATTTGGGCCCAGTATCCACTTGGAAACGTAGTTTTACATCACCAAAAAACATTATGAAAAATCGGGGCAACGTGGAGATTTCATAGAAAATAAATAAAAACAAAAAAAACTCTTTTATGTACTTTTGGAAACACCATTTTAGGATCCTGAACAACAACGTCGGTGACAAATAATTTAACGATGTCACATATGCGACCGTTATTGATTTTGAGATGTAATGCTTCTTATATTAATTCAGACGATTTTAGCTTGTTTCCTTTTACAAACCAAATTGTAACAATGCATTGAAGGGCACAGGAGAAAGGAGAACTTGGATGTTACGTGTTTGTTTTGAGGGCTTCTGATTGGCTTACATAGATTTTAGCTTTAGGTTACACTGAAATCTAACTTTTTTTTTTTTTTTTTATAAACAATTTCGTGTGTATGATATTTTTGAAAATGATGTGGGGGAGATACCTGTTTTTATAAATACCCAGCTGTGTGTGGACTAAGTCTCTTAACATGCAAAACAAATTAAGTGGACACCCCTGCTGCTGACATTTAAATTAGTCCTTAAAACACATGTCTTTCAAAAAAAGAAACATATTATTGTGAAAAAACACTACTTCTTTCAAACAGACCAGACATCCTTGCATCTAAATTCACATGCTTTGTTTCGTGTATTTTTCTGTCTATTCTTCAAGAAAGATCCTGTTTTTGTCTAAACTTTTCTTTTGAGCTTTTATGATAGAGCCATTTTTTGGCAGCTAACAGCAACAAGTGGAAATAATGTTGCGTTTTTTTTTTTTTTTTTTCATCTTTTTTTTTTAACAGCGCCCCCAATGGTCAGTCAACAAATTTCACCCACATCAGCCCTCTTAAATGTCTCATGCCCCACACGTCAGCTTTGTCGCTGCTGTAGAGAAGCCGCTGCTGTAGAGAAATAAATGGGACCAAAAATGGGCGTCCCCAGGTGTATGGGCTACACACAGGAATATTTTGTACAAGCTGGGGTCACCATCTATCCTTTTGATTGATCCAAATTTGTAATAACTTTTCCACATCACTCTTTGGTTTGTAAGCGCTTTGGAACACACAATGGAACTTATCGTGGGCGGACACTTTCCATACACACCGATTTCAGCAATCCTAATTGCGCTGTGGTATTTTTATAGTTTTAATCTTTTAAATGTTTCACGGATTAATATACAAATACAAACACATACATATAAAGTGTGTGCAGAATTAAAAGGCAAGTTGTATTTGAGAGGATTCTGTTTATTATTAAACAACTATGTTCAATTATCTCACTTTATTTTCACCAGGTAAACCAATACAACAAATATTTAGAAATAAACATTTCTGACATTCAAAAACAAAACCAAATCAGTGACCAAAACAGCCACCTTTCTTTACAGTGACACTCAAAAGCCTTAATGCCATAGATTCTGTCAGGTGCTTGATCTGTTTACGATCAACATTGCGTTCAGCAGCCACCACAGCCTCCCAGACTCTGTTCAGAGAGGTGTACTGTTTTCCCTCCCTGTAGATCTCACATTTCATGAGGGGCCACAGGTTCTCTATAAATTCAGATCAGATGAACAAGGGGGCAGTCATTATTTTTTTCTTTACTGGCCAGTCACACTGTGGAGTATTTGGATGCATGTGATGGAAAATTGTACTGCATGAAAATCATGTTTTTTTTAACAACACTGACTTCTTCCTAAACCACTGCTTGAAGAAAGTGTCATCCAGAAACTGGCAGTAGTTCTGGGAGTTGAGCTTCACTCCATCCTCAACCCAAAAAGGTCCCACAAGTACATCTTTGATTATACCAGCCTATACCAGTACCCCACCACCTTGCAGGCAAAACTGGTGGCAAATGGCTATTTCAATTCATGGGCAGTTATTTTGCACCTTCCACC
>JAOUQT010278036.1:0-16917 GCA_025769995.1 Xyliphius kryptos | reverse complement strand
TCTATCTATCTATCTATCTATCTATCTATCTATCTATCTATCTATCTATCTATCTATCTATCTATCTATCTATCATTGATGTATTCACATCTATATATGTTGCAATTTACAGCAGACATGAGAAAGTCATATGTTTATTATGCACGTCTTGCAAACCTGGCTTTGGTGGGAAGGAAACAGAGCGGGAGGGGGGATTCCAGCTCCATATGTAAGGGCACTCACTACACTGGGTATTAAATAATGCCTGACATCCTATGTAGTACATAACGTGACCGATAGAGAGCATATTGGGAATCACCCGCTCCTTAGCTGGCTATATCCAGCTCTTATTGGTTCTCATGTTTACTAGAGACAAAACATAATTAAATGTGTAACTACCTACCTAAGCAGTTCATATTTTCATTTTGTTTAATGGCTCCAGTCCTTTAAGGACATAAAGAATGTTTGGATTTCCAAAGTTCCAAAGCTTCCAAAATTCCAAGGTTAGACTTAAGAGTACAAAGTGTTCTTTTTTGGTAAGCCAAGACGCAAGCATAAAGCTATAAACTCTCTCCGTTATTTAATGCAACCAATGAGTTCTCACTGTAGCTCCCTTAGATTCAGACAGTACCAACTGTTCTTAACAAAACCGATGAGGTTTATTCCAAAACATGAGACCTGTAACATAACACATTCTCAATAGTGACATTAGCTTCATATACATGAATTTCAATCTTAACTTTAGACTCATCACAAAATTGCAAATTGATGTACCGTAATATTAGAAAATAAAATTAAATCTTTAGATAGACACAAATAATGTGCAAACAGAACACAAACCTCATTGACTGCATTAAATAGCGGAGAGAGTATATGGCTTCAGGCGTCTTGGCACATTGAAAAGAACACATTAAACACTTAGTTCTAACCTCAGAACTTTGAAAGCTTTAAAACTTTAAAACTGAACTGTCCTTATAGGGTTAGGAACCATAAAATAAAATAAAATGAAAGTATGGACTGCTTAGGTAAGCAGTTACAAAATGGCCCTGTATTAAAAAGACTAAACATAATGTGCTAGTTGGAATAAAATGTGGACCAAATTTTATATTTTAATGTTATTTCCAAATTTTTATTTTTTTTAACTGTTTACATAATCTGTACATTAAGGTGGATGCCAGATTATTATTCAGAAGCCATGTTCTGTTATTATTTTGGGGTCACTTCACTTGGTCCCAAGTGCTTTACGCCGAATTGCCTTTTTGACACGACCATCACCCTCTACCAGGCTTAGGACAAAAGGACTATGGGGACAATTTAGAGCAGCCAATTCACCCCAAATCTATGTTTTTTGGAGTGTGGGAGGAAACTGGAGAACCCGGAGAAAACCCACACAGACACGGGGGCAACATGGAAACTCCACCCAGATTGGGATTTGAACCAGGAATCTCCAGCGCTGAGAGGTAAATAAGCTAACCACTAAACCACCATGCAGCATGATTACATAACATAATATTACAATGACATTTACGTTTACAAAACGACTTACAAATGAGAAAACAACACAAGTCAGTAGTTAAGTAGAAACCAGCTTCACTGTAGTATCCTTAAACCTTATCATTATTCAATCTGACATCTATTTTTTTTTTCATAGCAACAGCTTGTAAAAGTGATGTGCTTTTCAGATGTTTCTTAAAAATGCTGAGTGATTCAGTCAGTGTTAAGTAATAATAGAAAAGCAGAGGCAGCACCCAAAGAAACTGATCTCAAATGCCTACTAAATAGTTTTGGGTTAGTGTTGTCCTAATTCACAGTTTCTAGGTTTTTAGTTTTGTTCTAAGGAAGTCATAAGGATACATATTTACTGGTAACTCAATAATTAAATAGAATGCTGACTTGCAAAAGGATGACAGGTGTAAGACATGGTTAATGAATGTATGGACTTCCTGTTCAGCGTATTCCACCGTAATTTGTTGTTTATGGGATACATTCCATGTAGATTGTGAGACACGCTGGCTTTCAGCAATTTCTTAATTTATATGTGTAGTGATGAATCAGCTGTGAAATAATGGCTCCTATATAAAATCTGGCAGTACAGCAGTGCAACGGTTTGTGCTACCTCTTCACAGCAGGAAGATTCTGGGCTCAGGTTCTGGTTGGAAAATAGGCGGAGTGTGGAATAGTGGAATACCCTCTGTGTGCCTGAGTGGGTATACTCTGGGTACTCCAGTTTTTACATTCCAAAGACATGCTGGTAGGTACATTATTTATAAACTATGGTTGATGCCAGGTCTGGTGACCTAACTTATTAAAAACCTATAGATCAGAAATTATTGTATCCAAGTGTTAGACATAATTGAATGGCCAGTACACACGCAAGTATTTTGTTGGACCACATTTAGCTTAAGGTTTCTTTGAACTGGAAAGTGCATTATTATTACTATCATTCATCACAGCATATAATAGCTTTGCATGAGAATACTGTGGCATTATTTCCATAAGCTTCTGCTGTCACAACATTTTTTTCTGTACTGTACATAGTTGCATTTCATTTCCCCCAATATCTTGTATTAACGATGGAGATTTGGACACTGTGCAAAGTCTTCTTCAGCACATCCCAAAGATTCTCAATCTGGTTCAGGGCTGGACTTTATAGTGACTAATCCATGTGTAGAAATGATGGCTTATGCTCCCTGAACTACTATTTCACAATTTGAGCTTAATGAATCCTGACATTGTCATTTTCAAATGTCTCTGTCATTAGAAAGAAAATCCATTGATGGAATAACCTGGTGGTTCAGTATATTCAGGTCAGCTGACCTCATATTTTAGCTTCATAATTTGAACCCAGACCTGACCAGAGTTATGTTTAAGCGGTGATCTTTTTTTTGTCCAGGCAGTGTAATTCAAATTATAACTGTTGTGTATCTTTTCTAAGTGTTTTTACATTCTTTACTTCATTATGAAAAATCTCTTCCACCATGATTGATCAGATCAGTTATAATGAAGCAAAAGTTTTACTCACGTGTTTATATCTCACGTGTTTAATTAAAAAACCCACGGACACGAGGAGAACATGAAAACTCCGCCCAGATTCCCAGCACTGAGAGGTGGATAAGTTCAAGTTCAAGTAATTTATTTATTGAGTGCTTTTTACATCTTTTTTTTGCGTTGCCACAAAGCAGCTTTACAGAGTTCTAAGCCTGAACCACAAAGAGCAAGCTGAAACGACAGTGGCAAGAAAAAACTTCCAGTTATGAAAGAGGACTCATCCTCCTTGAGGGCCCGGGCAGCAACAACAGTGTAGGACAGCCATATAGAGAGTTTGTAGTGATCAGGTGGCTGTATTAAACAATTAAAAAAAAAGTGTATAATCTATATAAGCTAACCGCTAAACTACCATGCTAACCAATTATCAATTGTTACAGGGTGTTACATTTCATTCTTCAAATTTGCAGTCTGTAAAACATTAATGTACTGGTCAACAACAGGAAAACACAGAGCTGTGTATATTTGGCCCGTTGCTTTGCTGTTAGTGGTGTGTCCGTGGTTAACCTTATGTAACCCTTTAGGAGGCCTTTAGGAACCTTTAGAGGAGCCATGGTTTTTAAGGTTACATTGACTAACAGTGAGTCATGATGGCCTGCACCCACACACAGACCTCAGGAGATTCGCTCAGCACAGCTTAGCGGTCTCTCCACACCGAGGCCCTGACAGGCCTCCGACTGTTTCCTCTCTCCTGCTCTTTACAGCCACATACTCCTAAACTTACACCAACACCACCCATGCTGGTTTAAACAGAGCAAAAAAACAGGAGGAATGAAATGTTAAGTGATCAAGAAATCAGCTTTAAAAGTGTGGGAACTTAAGAAGACTTTAGCACAGACACAAACCTAATATTATATACTATAATGTTTTGTAGCACATTGGTTTATGGAGTGTGTATTTCTTGAAGAGTATATTTGTGACTATATGCGTCCATGAATACTGTGCTAATCAACTGTAATAAACTCTGAATGAGATCAATTGTGTACTTTTTGAGTGGAAGTGATCTTTCATGTTATGTACCTGTAGAATTACCTGACATTTTTTTCACAATACACATCTGTATCTGATGGTTTTTGTCATCTATGGCACTTTAAGGTCTGTATATTTCAACATGTCTCAGGATAAGGTTGTTCCAGCAGAAAATGACCTAGTCGGGTTAAACAGGTTTAATATTCTGTAGATGTCACCTAAACTTTTAAGGTCTCTGAGGTCCAGGTTTTAAGAAACGAATACACTGATTTTTTGTGGCACAGTGGGTGTTCGTTCTAATAGGACCTGATAAAGCTTTACTTGTTATCCGGACACCAGCAAAATATTATCCTTCTAATTAGAGTCAGTAATTACTCAATATATCAATAAATATACACAGAAATTTATTAAATGAAATAACGCAACAGCTCCTGTGCTTACTGAGTCACATGATGAATTTAGTTTTTTTATGCAGCTTTATTTTTATATGTCAAAAGTATTCACATTTATATTTAGTCTTTAGCAGACAATCCAAAGCGACTTACAAATAAGAGAACAACACAAGTCAGTAGTTAAGGAGAAGTAGTAGACCCAGGACAGGGCGCCAATCCATCGCTGGGTACACACTCACTCACACAGTCACACACACCCACATACACACACTATACAGAGCAATTTTAGATCATTCAATTTACCTTCATGTTTTTGGAATGTGGTAGGAAACCTGAGAACCCAGAGGAAACCCATGCAGACACGGGTAGAACATGGAAACTCCACCCAGATTGGGATTCGAACCGGGAATCCCCAGCGCTGAGAGGCGAATGTGCTAACCATTAGGCCACCGTGCCGCTTATACACTTTCGTTGTATAACCAGAAAAAGAAAATTAGTTTCCATGTTTTCCCCATGTCTGCGTGGATTTTTCCTGGCTTTTTTGTTTCATTCTTTTTTCCTTTGTTTAGTTTCTCCAAATTACCACCACAATTTACTTAGCAAATGGTGGCACAGGTCTTCGAACTTCGAATGATTTTCTAAGGTTCTATTTATTTCTAATCAAGAATTATTGTTAGGACCATTAAAAGCTTCATATTTTGCAGTGTGGAACATTTCTTTTACCACAAAATATACCCTTTACTTTCAAAATTACAAAGATGCAAAATGAGACCCAGATTATCTTCTCCAGGTGCAAAGTGTGGATTCTGTGAGCTGTAGTTACCAAGTAAAGCAAAGCCCTTTTTTAGTGGCATAAATGTTTTTTAGGGCTTTAAAATTAGCAGCAGAGCTGTCCTACTGATCAAATGCATTAAAATTAATAACAGGCAAAACTAACCACCCTCTTCAGCTCACATAATACATCAGTGGTGTCCTTCTGTGATTAATGAGGTAATTTACTAGTTGTTAGCTAGACTGCCAGCTATTAGAGATGGACACAGCAGCCTTTTTACTTAAGCTTGGGCATTGAAAGACATGATTACTATGCATTTATATATGCTTAATGTTTTCTAATGAGGTGTTCAGCTATTCGGCTGCCTTCTCCAATGGCTATATGATGTCTGTATGTGTTTGGCCTAATCACATGTAGGAAACTGGAGTTTGTGATGTACTCTCCTTAATTGTATGATGTGCATGGCTTTGACAAATCTTCTATTACATGTTCTGTGTGTTTGGGTATGTACAGTATATGTATTTGGAAATCACACCATGAGTAATCTAATCTGAAATTAGCTGTGCATACAGCAGGCAAGCGTCATGTCTTTTCAGGGTTTCATTTTAAGAGGTTAGAGGTGTAATATGTGGCAAGGATGCAGAGCTGCTGAAGCCTTGAGCAGGCAGGGCGGAGTGTATTTAGCAGTGTGGGTGAATTATTTAAGCATTGATTTGCAGCAGTATTTTGCTGCAACACTGTTCTGTTACATAATAAAACTTTCCCGAGATCTATGAAATGGATTTGGGGGAAAGTAAGGGAGAGAGTGTGTGAGGTTTAATACCACATGAAAGGAGGAATGGGATAGGGAGAGAGACGGAACAAGAGGAGGACGAAAGCAAAAGACAAAAAATAGGAGAGAAATGAAAGAAATAGGATAAATGAGGTTTGCAGAGATCTCGTTGACAGACTGAGAGGGGGCGACGTGAGAGAATGAGCGAGAGAGTGGTAGAGAGACAGATCGCTAGTGCGATCCCCATGCCCATTCAGATGAGAACGTTTCGGGACGCAGGGCAGATACATGAGAGACCGGGCGCCAATCTATCCCTGGGCACACACTGACTTGCACTGATACAAACACTTTATAAGGGCAATTTAGAGTAGCAAATTTACCTTGACTGTGGGAGGCCTGGATGAAAAAAGGCTAGAATATGTTGTTTTAAAGCAACAAAATGTCAATATTTTACTTTACAACAACTATTTGAACAATTTTGATAAAACATGACTTATATAATATTTATATATATGAAGCAGGGCAATTGTTAGCATGTTCGCCTCTCAGCGCTGGAGATTCCCGGTTCGAATCCCAATCTGGGTGGAGTTTCCATGTTCTCCTTGTGGCCACGTGGGTTTTCTCCGAGTTCTCTGGTTTCCTCCCACATCCCAAAAACATGGATTTAAGGTAAATTGGCTGCTCTAAAATTGCCCCATGTAGTCCTTGTGAGTGAGTGTGTGCCCAGCAATAGATTGGCGCCCTGTCCTGGGTGTATCTGTCCAGCGCCCAAAATGTTCTCCCCTGGATGGGTATGAGAACCCCCCACGACAGAATTAAGCGAAATGAATGAATATATTAAACATTTTTGGAAAAATGTCAACGAAACTGTTGCTGTGGCCGTAACCTTCATTTGCCAAAATCGGAATACCTTCGAAGATGTGCGATCCATTGTTTTTTGTCATGAAAGCATAGTTATAGTCTGCTTAACAATATGCTGACTACATGAATACTTGCAGAGTTTATGGTGGTGGCAACATAATACTGGGAATGGGCTCAATCATGCGGCGTATGCTTCTCTGCGGGTTAACTAATAATAATATAACATTCCAGGTCCACTCCAGTTAGCTATATAGGTCCTTGAGCAAGACCTGTAACCCACATTACTCCAGGGGTGTAATATAGCTTACAATGACTCCAATCATCAAGTTGGGATGCTCGTAGGTCACTTTACATAAAAGCTTCTTCTAAATGACCTCATGTAATGTAGAAAATATTATAAAACGGATAGTTCCGGTCCTTAAATCTGATTGCTTGTCTAGCTTGTCTAGCTACTTGTCTAGCCATGACATTATTCAAAATAACCCACACCTCTGACCGCTTCAAATTTGTGTAAATGGGCAATATAAAATATATTGTTCTCCCGAAGTTTTCCATAAACTGTCTTCTGTAATTTGGCCACTAGATGGCAGTATTTGATTGTTGAAGAAACTGAAAATCTTTTTCTTGCGGTCAGGGGTCATTTTATAAAGCGAAGTGTATTACGTTGTGGAAGGCGAGTTTATTAATTTATTTGCTTTTAGTAAATGCATTTATAAATTAAACCTTGTTTTTTTATTATAGTGTGTTGGTAACTGTTTTATAAAAGCAATAAGGCACTCGAGGTGTGTTTTTGTGAATAAACTACGGGAAAGATTCACAATAAACATGTCATTACTAATGTTCCTCCAGACCACTTGTACTTGTCTGCTCTACATTATATTTGCAATTTTTACAGTGGATCTTTTGGTTCTATATCACTTTAGCTTGTCAAAAAATGTGTTTAGCCTTCCCTGAAGAGATCATTTACAACATCTGGGTAAAAATGAATTACAATCTGCAACTGAGTGCAATAAATACTAATTCCTTAATAATACTGCTTTAACCTTTACGTGGCTGTACTAAGGTATTAACATTAAATTTAGTCCATTCTGTTGAATGTATTGTTACCTAAAGGAATTAAAAGAAAACCAAATTTCTGTGGGTGAGAGTAAATTTGACTGGCCTGCACAGAGCCCTGACCTTTGGATACTGCAGGTCAGTTGTTCTTTGCCACCATCAGTTTCTGATCTCAAAAGTGCCTTTTAAAAATAAAAAAAGAATACATTTCACACTCCAAAATCTTGTGGAAAGGACTTCCAAAAAAAGGGAAAGCTATTTCATTTGCAAAAAGGTACCAATTTAAACCATGTCAAAATATGTAGGATTCCTATTACTAGTGTGTCTATATATACAACTCTAAGGAAACCATCCTGTCCCTCCAAAGATGCTGACCTCATTAGCATTACGTTTTGCATTTCCCTCAGACTCATTCCGTCAAATCAACCCTCTTACCCCAAAAGACTTTATTAATTGAAAAAGTCTTGCAGACTTGTCCATTTGAGTCACCATCTTTCCTAATGCAATCGCATAACAACAAAAATGAGCAACAATAGTCAGAGCATGAGAGCACATTATTTGCAAGCTAACGCTTTCTCTTCTGCCCAGCTGCACCGAATCAGGACGTGTATTCCTGCGGCTGATCCAGTCAGAGCTAATGTGTTAGACACTGAGGAGGTGGTTATGCAACGCAGTTTGCTCACTTATGTAGAATTTTCTATTAACGCGCGTCTATTTCTCTGTCATCTGATCCATCCACCATTATAAGATGCTGGCACAGAGCTTCAGGTTTGAAATGAACAAATGCAAGTTGTATTATGACTTATAGATATCAGGCTTTAGAAATGTGCAGAGACATAAGCCACTCATATACCATGACATTAAACAGTGGTGTATTAAACCAATAGGAAACACGAGAGAGTATTCATTCATTCACACCCAGGACAGGGCGCCAATCTGTCACGGCAAACTCAGTCACACATACACACGTTATATCGGGCAATTTAGAGCAGTCATTTTACTTTAAATCCTTGTTTTTGGAATACGGGAGGAAACTGGAGAACCCGGAGAAAACCCACGCACACACGGGGAGAACATGGACACTTCACCCAGATCATGAATCGAACCGGTGCTGAGAGGCGAACATATTAACCACTTAGCCACCGTGCCGCCTGGAAAAGAGTATGTTTTTGTAAATTGGGTAGTTCTGGTCCTTAAATCTGATTGGCTGAGCTGTTTGTCCAGCTGTGACATTATTGAGAATAATGCACACCTCTGACCGCTTCACAATCGTATCAATGTGTGGTATACAATACATTATGTTAAGTCATGAAGTATAGGTTAATATAAACAGCGAGCTGATTCCCAAAATTGTGTTTTGTAATTTGGCTACTAGATGGCAGTTTTTGATTGTTAAAAAAACAGGATCAGTGTTCACTTTAAAAACCGAACTAGATTACATCACGGAAGACTAGTTTATTAACAATATTGTATTTAATAAATTACACCTTGTTTTTTTTTTATTATAGTGTGTTTGTAGCCATTTTATATGCTTTATATGTTTATATGCTTTAGTAGTGAGGATTTGTATTTAGGTCTCTTGGCTTGTTTTGTTGGTCCTCAAACATACAGTGCATATCTTTGTTTGCATCCTTTCTGTTTCTTTATTTGTTCATTAAAGTAGAAATTTAACTGTATGTTAGGATGTTTAGAAACATTAACATGTAAGGACAGTTTACAGTAAAATAATAAAAGACAGATGGTCAGCTCGCTTTAGCATGCTTTATAGTACTTACTGCAAAAGCTTCATGGAGAACCACTAAAGAATTGTAAATTTCAGGGATATTTCTGCAGTAGATGTTTGATAGGCTGCTGTCTCGTTCAGTGTTCCTATCTTGCTGTTGTTTTTCGAGCCTGTCTGTGTACTTCCATGGTAGCCAAGATTAATGAGGTAATCTCGACCGACTGAGCTGCCGTCTGCTAATTGCATTGTTCTTTGTGCATGCAAACACAGATATCTTTTACCTCTGTTTCCCTTTGTTCATCGTTCCTGTACAATGATTTTACATCCGTTTCCCCGGCTGTCAGTGATTTTATGTCTCTGTTGCTGCATTCTGCTTTATCAGTCAATCAGTGCCAAAGCATTTAATTGATACTGGATGAGTAACCCTTTGTAAAAATCAATTGATGCATCCTCCTAATACCTTTTATATTCAGTATTGTGATTGTTTGCCGTTTTAATCAATGTAAATGTGTCTTTTGGGAATCATGGCAACTCTGCCCAAATAAAAAAAAATAAAGTTGACATTTTAAATGTGCTGTTATTTTTGGACAGGCCCCAATTTATGCTCTTTATAAGCTTTTTTTAGTTGCTTTGGGAATGTTATTACACTTGTTCTTACAATGACTAGATGATGGGTACTTTATAAACCCTTACATATGTTTTCCAACAATTTCATTATTAAAGAAATAAGACAACGATATTAAATCTTGTAAGGAGAGAAAACATAATAACGTATTTGTACATTCAATATTCACACACTGTCATATCTATAAATAAACACCCATGCTTTACAATTTTGTTAGCCGTTGCAACAAAATTTAACGACTTGTATCATTTGTCCTTGGAAAAGAGAATCCTTGTGATTTTCAATTGAGGGATGTCATCACTTAAATCGTTGCTGCTTTTAAGTGGATAAGGAGGAATAATTTTGTTCCCTGCTGTTTAAAACAAGGCCAATTACATCATTTATCTATAAAATAATAGTAATAATAGTTATAATAATGATGTGTTCCATGTGTGGCATTGTAGGTCACATGTGGGTATATGTGGCTGCCTCCTTCTGGACTGTTGGGGGTTGCCCGGCCAATAGGAACTTGCTGCCTGACTTTACCCAGCATGCAGTTCGCGTAGGGGATTTGAGGGGGAGAGGCGCAAGTGGGATTTGGAGAGAGTTATGTGCTGTGTTCGGTGTCCGAGCTTGTCGTGTTTGCATGTCTAACCTGTTCCAGTTGGGATACTAAAGGCTTATCTGTTCGTGATTAGGTGTTGGGGTCCATTCTTGGCCGACGTCCCAATAATTATAATAATAATAAAAATAATAATAATAGCTAGCTGACCCGCAGCGTAGCATACACTGCATTATTGGGCCCTTTCCCAGTATGACATTACTTGTCCAATTTCTGCCTCGCCACCATAAACTCCAGAAGTATTCATGTAGTCAGCGTATTGTTGAGCAAAATGTATAACTATGCTTCAGTGACTAAAAACAACGGCTAGCATTTCTGAAGGTATTGTGTGTATCCCATGGTTCGTATATGAGGTTTGTTGGTGGTCTTGCTCAGAGTTGTATAAACAATGAAATGACGGTTTGTTCCTCAATCACAGTTGTATTAAGGTCCTTATACTATTTTTTTTGGCTTCACATTCAAAAATGTCTAAGATAAACAAACTTGCCATCAATTAAATATATAATCCCCACCCCTTTCCTTTTGCTTGCTAACAAATATGGATAGATAGATAGATTATAATTAAAATACTGATTTATAGTTACTACTAAATAGTAACTCATTGGCATTATCTTAAGACATGTGACCAATCTGGGTTAACTGAACATTATAATATTTTAAACTGTTCACAATCGGACGATAACCAGAAGCAGATATTTAACCTAAATGTCTGGAGCTGCACAGCATCAACACTGCCTTCTAAACTGTTGTACTTAACAGTACATTACTATGCCTAAATAAAGTGAACCAGAGCTGGTTTGTTTTATTTCTGCATATTTGGTATGGACAGTACTTAATCCGTGGTGCAGGTGGAAAGGCCTCATGGATTCACTCCGCCGTAAATTAGGATTTTCTTAGTATCTGCATTGCATGCTTAAAGAAGAAGCTCACAGTTTGTGCAGTCATGTCTAATCAGTGCTGGTTTGTTTAAGCTGCTTATTGGCCTCTGAGAAGTGTGTGTGTGTGTGTGTGTCAGTGGCTTTGTGCGCTGTGAGATTTACTCCCCAATCACAATGTATACTGTGCTGTACAGTGCTGGCTGCTCTCCAGTTGTCAATGGCTGTTGCTCAGCAACACACCACAGTGTCAACAGCTCGGTTCTTGGTGTAAGTAAGGAGCAAAGCTGCTTTCAGCCACCTCGGCCTGCGAGAGCTCACTCAAGCGTGACCACTTTCTCAGCTGCAGCCTGCTAATTCTCACTCCCTCCCATACTGTCTTCCTTTTTTTGAAATTCAGTAACAAACTTTACATTTATTGTCATTGGCATGCCGCTGTGCCTAAAAAATGTATTGCTTTAAAATTAACATATGTGCATATAGTCACACAAAAGTACTCTGAGTGGACTGAGTGCTACAGACAATACAATACAACTAAAACTTACATAAACCGTTTGGATCCTTAACAGGTATGAAAACATTAATATGTTAGGCTTATTGTAAAAATTATGCATCCATTTTTTTTCCGCTTAATGCTGTATGACGGTCACTGGTGGGTTCCCCATGCCCATTCAGGGGAGAATGATTGGGGCGCTGGGAAAATACACCCAGGATAGGGTGCCAATCCATAGCTGGGCATTGTATAAATATTTATCCAGATATTTTTTTATTACTTCCTGTATCCAGTGTCAATGAAAAAAAACAAACTTAAACACCTCACCATTGGAGCGCACCATCTATTGGAAAAATGCAGGTATTAAAATGCTTAATGGGCCGCATCTTGCCCAGGGGGCGAAGTTTGCCCACCCCGGCACTAGCACAAGGGGGTTCCCTATGCTCATTCAGGGAAGATTAAATGTTTCAGGCACTGGGCACCCAGTACAGGATGGTACAGATCTCTGGGCACATACTTACACACACATGCTATATAGGGGCAATTAAGAGCAGACAATTTACCTTGATTCGTGTGGACACAGGGAGAACATGAAAATGCAATTAAGGATTCAAACCTGGTGAATTTCCCAATAATGGGAAATAAATGTCACTTTGCGGTCCTCACACCTCCCGTATTTTGTTTATTTTGTTATTTGAGAACACTCTGGGCGGGTGATGTAAACCAATGAAACTGACATGAGCCTGAGGAAAGGCTGGACAGCATATCTATTTAGTGATGCAATGTGGTGTTGTAATGTTTGGTGACCTAGAGATGATAAAGTAAAATCTACAAATATTTAGAGTGTGATAGCTCAGTGGTTAGGGTGTTGAGATAAAAATCTTAAGCTTGTGGGTTTAAATCCCAGGTCTACTGAATTTACCAATGTGGGTCCTCTGGCAAGGCCCTTTTCAACTTTTTGTGGCCCCAAAACAAGCTGGTATACTTTGGATAAAAGCATCTGATAATTGCTCAAATACAATAAGTGCTAAAGTGATCTATTTGCCCTACAGTGCTTACACACAGAGGAATTTGTCCTCCACATTTAACCCATCCATGCAGTGAAACACACACAAATACACACACTGGTGAAGTGATCACACAAGCCCAGATTGGTGGGCAGCCTTGTATACGGCACCCGGGGAGTAATTGGGATAGGTGCCTTGCTCAAGGGCACTTCAGCCATAGTACTTAGTGGGACTGGGAATCGAACCGGCGAACCTTGGAACCTTCAGGTTGCAAGGCTGGTTCCTTAATCACAAGCCTACGACTAATATATTTTTTTTTACACCATTCCAAAACTAAATCAATATGTCATGCATTTCTGTCTGGAACTTACAGACCAGCAGTACAGTTCACAAATTATTTGATTTCAGTAATTTTACTAACCAACCCGCAGCGTAGTACGCCCAATAATTGAGCCCTTCCCCAGTATAATGTTGTCTGTCCTATTTCTACCTCACCATCATAAACTTCGGAAGTATTCACCGTATTGTTGGGCAGACTGTATAACTATGCTACCGTGACTGAGAACAATGAATAGCACATCTCCGAAGGTATCCCAATGTTGGCGAATAAAGGTTACGGCCATTTTGTGAAGTTTGACATTTTCCAGAAATATGCAGCTGATAGAAAATAGTGGGTGGGGCTTTATCGTGTGTATCCCATGGTTCGTATAAAAGGTTTGTTGGTGCTTTTGCCAGGAGTTAACCAGGCTACTGGAATGAAGTGACAGTCTGTTATTCTTCACAGTTGCTTTAAGATCCTTATATGATATTTCTTGGCTCCAAATTCAGAAATATCTAAGATACACAAACTTGCAATTGTGTACATGCCATCAATTAATGATTCTCATAAAAGTCTTGCATTACCAACAAAAAATCAAATCAATGCTTCCATGATTAAGAACAATGAATAGCATGTCTCCGAAGCACCGAAGGTATCCCAATGTTGGCGAATGAAGGTTACGGCCATGTTGCGAAGTTCGAAAGCCAAATTGTTGGCGATGACATTTTCCAGAAATATTCGACTGATAGAACCAAACAGCTTCTTGATGCAGGGATTTGTAGAACATTGAAGGAATTATTGTTTCACGTGAGGTGGTGGCCATGTTAGGAAACAAAAGTGGGGTGGGGCTCCATTGTGCGTATTCCATGGTTCAGCAGGGAAAAGAGGGAGGGCATCATCATGCGTATCTCATGTTTTAGGGACTTTGTGCTACATGTATATAGATTTTGTACATTTTCCAATGCTTTCACCTGGATATTTCACCAGGCTTACCAATAAACAGCACTGATGTGTTTTGGATGTGTTCAGACCTGTACTTAAAGACACACTAAACTTTGATAAACTTTTGACCAAAATCAGATTCAGGTCCTTGTGCACCTTTTTTTTTTAGAAGTATGTACACAAAATGCACATTGAAATCCCACTTACTAGATCTCTTCTGTGAAAGCAAAACTAATTCCCCTTTTAACTGGCACATATTTCTTTTAATAATGTCTTCAATAATTTTTTAATATCTTCTGCCTTGTACATTCCAACAGAGGAGGAATGGGAGGTGCATAGCTGTCCAGGCTGTACTTCAATCAGGGATTTATTTAAAAATGCAGCCTCATGCAAGAGGATTTATTCACAAATGGATATAACGTCTAATAAAGATGATACCGTATCAATCCTTATTAAATATGTTTTACACGTACTAAGCATATCATACAGACTGTGTACTGAGGTCAGGGATTTGTGAGCAGTACTGGAATCCTTTTATAGCAAAGTTTTAATGCCATATGGGTTTATGGCCGATGGTATTTTTAAAGGTATAAACTGTGATGGAGGCCAAAGTAGGATTTTTAAAAAAGAAAATAGGTCTGTGGCATATCCCCGGGGAATAGTAAATAGAAAGAAAGGATGATGAGAGAGAGCATGAGAAAACAATTTTGTTTAATGCCATATGTCACACAGCATCTTGAGAGTTCTGCATTCTGTCATCATGAATATTTTAAGGCTGTGTAGGTGTGTATTTCTGCATGCAAACATCTTTGCCATGGAGAGACCTACAAATATAAAGAAAATATAAGATGGGGAACATGGTATATATAGATAAACGTATGGTATGTTGATTAGAACTACGTCTGAAATAATGCAAACAAAAAATATTATTTGTTGAAGTGGAGATAATTTATTTTCAATTTGCAGCTTACGTGTTCAGGTGGGTTTCCTTCGGGTTCTCCGGTTTTGTCCCACAGTCCAAAAACATGGATTTAAGGTAAATTGAATGTTCTAAATTGTCTCATATAGTGTGTGTCTGTCAGTGAATGTGCCCAGCAATAGGTTGGCACCCTGTCCTGGGTGTATATGCCCAGCGTCCGAGACGTTTTCCCTTGGATTTGCATGGGGCGGCCTCCTGTGACCCCTTTGAAGGATTAAGTTGAAGAAAATTAATGAATAAATGAACGTCACACACACACACACACACACACACACACACGCAATTTGGTTAAGGATAAATGGTAACCCTCTTGCAAATCCATATATATATATACACTGTAGCATAACTAGCAGAATACCCAAGCAGCACTATGGGGCAGAACTTGTTAACAGATAACAACGGGAAATTCTAAAGGCAATTGTTTTTAAATGAGTGATGAGTGATGGCAAGAACCTGTTACTTTTTCCAATCAAGATGTCAAATTTTAGCCTTGTAGCCTACTCGAAAAGGCGTTCGATGGCGATATCGAACAAACCATTGAACCTTGGAAGGTGCTAGATTTTTCCAAGGACATGATCAGGAATGCCAATTATATAGCCTTGTAGTAACTTGAGATTTGGTAGAATTAATGATAAATCAGTGAGGGTTTTGCCTTTAATACAGTGTATATAGAGATATGAACCATGGCATTATAGTATTGGAAGTGGTTATTGATTTATTGTTGGTAAATGTAAGACTAAAAACATTAGTTGATGGCATGTGCACAATTGCAAGTTTGTGTATCTTAGATATTTCTGAATGTGGAGCCAAGAAAAAGAGTATAAGAATCTTAATACAAATGCGGCGGAGCAACAAACCGTCACTTAATTTTAGTAGCCTGGTTCATGCAACTCTGAGAAAGACTACCAACGAACCTCATATAATGCAGACTAAAAGAGATCTCGCTAACACACTACCTCATGCAGATCATATGGCATTAGTACATAATGTCCCTATCGCTAACTGTCCTCTCCCAATGTCCATGTCCGGGAGGCAAGATGCTCGCTCTAACTCCCACACACCCAAACAGTGAATGCTTGTTTATATGATAACGAGGTTTCCCTTTTAATGTGAAAGACAGCAGGCAGTCCACAGGGAGCTTATACATATATTAATATATACATATATAGATACAGTGCAATAAAGTAAACATAAAATGTGACGTGTGCTAAAGTGTTTGACTTTGATGTACTGTAAGTTAAAATCAGCAAGAACTTATAAAATTTTAAATAAAATACTATAATAAATTTGGTTCAAGTAGGGAAAGTATGTCCAGATAGCTGACTGTACTGTGTACTGTTCATGATAAATACAAAAGAAAAGCATTTTTAAAAGTGACCCGCCTACAACGCCGGGGCATGCTGCTGAGGAGGCGGCGGATGTTCTCTCTCACGGCCCCCTCCATGTCTCCTGGTGTACTGGCCTGTCTCCTGGTATCTGCTCCATGCTCTGGACACTGTGCTGACAG
>JAOUQT010277931.1:0-16919 GCA_025769995.1 Xyliphius kryptos | reverse complement strand
TCCCTTAGAGATAGGGTGAGAAGCTCGGTCATCCGGGAGGGACTCGAAGTCGAGCCGCTACTCCTACGCGTCGAAAGAAGCCAGTTGAGGTGGTTCGGGCATCTAGTAAGGATGCCTCCTGAGAGCCTTCCTAGGGAGGAGTTTCAGGCAAGTCCTGCTGGGAGGAGATCGCGGGGAAGACCCAGGACACGGTGGAAAGATTATATCTTCCGGCTGGCCTGGGAATGCCTCGGAATCCCCCCAGTTGATCTGGTGGAGGTGGCTGTGGAGAGGGACGTCTGGGCCTCTCTGCTTAGGTTGCTGCCCCTGCGACCCGAACCCCAGACAAGCGGAAGATAATGGATGGATGTTTCTGCATAAACTGCCCCCCTATTCACCATTGTAAATCAGAATAATAACATCCCACCATCAACCACCCTGTGGAAAACACTTTACCCAGACTCACAAGTTAATGGCTATGAGACATCTATCAGACTGATGTCCCTCAAAGGTGTGTATTAGATCCATTTTTTATCATTATAATCATGCCAACATATTTTTAAATACAAGTGAAAAAACTCACAAACTGATGTTTCTGGTCCACACATTCAAATCAACAGTGGTGTTGCAATATTCCTAATTGTTTCTGGGTCATCCAAATGAATCATTAACAAAAACTGTTTTTATGATACACAACGTGAAATCACATCTTTATTTAAATACTATCATTTACACCTCATCTTTACTGTGCGAGCTGAATTATTTTTATGTCTGCAGGAACATACTTGTTCACATAGCTACTAGTAAAGCAGTTCTGCTGCTGGAAGATTCTAGACTCTAAATCAGGTGAAGCAGTTGTAGAAGCAGACAAGCCACAGCACAGTTAAGAGAACTGCAAGTTAACAAAAACTGTACACTAGAAACCAAAAGCTCATCGATTTACACAAGAAACCGATTTGTGTTTATTGAAATATTGTCTACAACATTCAAAAAATATAAACACAACACAAACAGCAGATGGATATTAACTCAGTGAACAGATTAGGATAATCTGGTTAAATAATCTTATCAGCTCATCATAGATCACAGAAGAGAAACTTATTTAAGATAATGTTTATAAAACAGTCAAATCGGGAACCAAGATCAATAATTTGAATGTTGGCTGACCGTTGACCATTTGGGAACAGTGCTACTAGCTAACATTTTTAACCAATAGCTGGCCTACTGCAGGTCATGTGACAGAAGCTAGTGTACAATATTTACAGATGCTGTAGTACAGCTTTGTTGTGGACCACCATTACTCATCAATCTGAAACAATGCAAATGAACATTATCTTAAAGATAAAGAAAATGGCTCCGACACCCCAAATCCTGTTCCTCTCTATCTGTGCTTCACACCTACTGGATTTTATCACCACATTAGCAATGTCTAGGTCACTGATCAACAAAAATCCCTCTGTCAACCGCAAACGTACGGGTCTTTATTTAGCCCTTTCTCTCCCCTGACACTGTACAAACCCCTTAACAAAAACCCAGAGCAATCCCCCACTGCTTCACCTTACCAAACCAGAGTCATTAATAAAACAACTGATTGTTTTGGGGGTTTTTTTTGTCACATCTGCAGCTTCAGGCTACAACGTGCTACTCAGCCTTCAGCAGTTTAATCTAACCTCTAATCTTTTGTTATCACACAGTACAGCTGTTTCAGTGTGTGTAAATAAAACAAAAATAACTGTCTCTGCAGCATGGACTTTAACCTAAAATGATTATCCCCTCAGCTTTAAACCTTTAGCCTTGTGTTTGTTCATGCAGCATGAGGAGAACCGGACCAAATTAAAATAAAAACGATACCATAAAAGACTGATATACAAAAAGACCCACAGACTCAACAAACAGAAAGGGTGGGGTTTTCTTTTGAATGTGTGGGATTCATTTGGCTTTTTCGGTTTAACAGGTGTGTTTTTTTTTTAACAGTCAGTTGGTAAAATGTCAGAAAACCATTTTATATTAATGCAGCTGTGCTTTAATATCAGGTATGTTATATGTCAACATTATCTCATTTGTAATTATTATTATTTATATTTAGTTGCAGTATTTGACCTCTATTTTCACACAACAAAAAGATAACTACATCACTACAACAAGGATACTTAACTGCTTACAAACATACCTTTGGGGATTATGGCTTAAGAGCTCCAGCTTTACACCAGTATATAGACTGGTCATTTTAGTTTTTTAGTAAAAATACAAAAATATATTTAAAAAAGTATATATATTTTTTATTATTAGCTTAGTTTATCCCCATAACAACGTTTGAGAAGTATTGAGAGCAGCATACAGTGCCTTTAAACATCTCAAGTAGCACTGTGCAAGTGTTCATATTGAAATGGAAGGCGTATCAGACCTCTGCAAGTCTACCAAGACCCGACAGTCCCTCTAAACTGATCAGAGATTCAGCCAAGAGGCCCCTTATCACTCTGGATGAACTGAAGAGATCTACAGCTGAGGTAGGAGACTCTGTCCATAGGAATACAATCAGCCGTACACTGCACAAATCTGGCTTTTATGGAAGACTGGCAAGACGAAAGCCATTTCTCAAAGATATCCAAAAAAAAAAAAGCCTTGTCTAAGGTTTGCCACAAGCCACTTGGGAGACACACCAAACATGTGGAAAAAGGTACTCTGGTCAGATGAAACCAAACTTTTTGGCCACAATGCAAAACTTTATGTTGGGCGTAAAAGCAACACAGCTTATAACCCTGAACACACCATCCCCACTGTCAAACATGGTGGTGGCAGCATGATGGTTTAGACCTGTTTTTCTTCAGCAGGGACAGCGAAGAGGGATAAAATTGACGGGAAGATGGATGGAGCCAAATACAGGATCATCCTGAAAGAAAACCTATTGGGAGTCTGCAAAAGACTGGGACAGAGATTTATGTTCAAACTAGACAATGATCAATAAAGCAAAATCTACAAAGGAATGGTTTACAAATAAACTTATGCAGGTGTTAGAATGGCCATGTCAAAGACCAGACCTGAATCTAATAGAGAATCTGTGAAAAGAGCTGAAAACTGCTGTTCACAAATGCTCTTCATCCAACCTCAATGAGCTCAAGCTCTTTTGCAAGGAAGAATGGACAAAAATTTTAGTCTCTCAATGTGCAAAACTAACCCAAGCAACTTGCAGCTGTAATCGCAGCAAAAGGTGGCGCTATAAAGATTTAACACAAGGGGGCGAATAATACTGCATGCCCCACTTTTCAATTTCTTTTATTACTAAAAAAAAAAAAAAAAGTTAAAAATATCCAATAAATTTCATTCCATTTTACAATTGTGTCCCACTTGTGGTTGATTCTTTACAAAAAAATTACAATTTCATATATTAATATGTTTGAAGCCTGAAATGTAGCAAAAGGTTTAAAAGTTCAAAGAGGGCAAATACTTTTGCAAGGCACTGTAGGTGCAGCCTTTCTCCAAAACAGTTTCCCTACAGCATGAAATTTTAAAAACATGAAAACCTTTATAAACGGCACTACATCCAGACTTTGGCAGCAGTAATATATATTGATCATATTACTGAAAAGATATGCCACCATCTTTGGATGATTTTAAATGATATTTAACAGGAAAGAAATATCACTTTGATCTACAGACAAACTCATTTCTATAAAAAAATAAGATCAGAATATGAATACCAGATGAAAGAAAAAAGCTGGAATGAGCAAAGTTAATGAAAACAAAGCCTCTATACCCAGAAGTTGCAAAATATCTGGAAACCTTTTGAGTTCTGAAATAATAGCTACTGGTTGAACAGGCCCAAGGGAGGATCATGGTGCTTCCTCATTCCTTAACAATAACAGCACAGTAGGAGGCTGGAAAACAAGACGTCTGCATCTGTAGCGAAGAACTAAGTGACCTATTCACCAGCAATTGTGTCCCTTTACATAGCCTCAAAGATACTTTACTGAAGTTGGACAGTATCGAACAGAAAGGGACAGAACTGATCACTGAAAACAGATACGTTTCAACAGCTTTAGACAGAAGTGTGCTTTTAACACTGGGCAGACGTTGACTAATCTGTGCAAACAGACAGGAGAAGTGAGACAGAATAAAGGCTGAGTAAACAGCTATAAAGCAAACAGTTAGGAAGGTCTGCGTCTTTTTCATGGTGATGGGTTTGTAGGTTTACAAGTGCGGCTATTCCTAAAAATAGTGGCTGTCATCAATTACTTTTTTGTAAATGCACAATAACTCCATAAACAATCATTTCCACAAATAAATGTATAAACGTTTTAGTCCCAGCACCAAATGCTTATAATTATTATGTTAAGAGCAAACACACATGGTGCACGTGTGGGAAACTCACACCATACAATACAGCTAACACTTTCTAAATGTAAAGATTAAAATAGATCTTATCCACAAAAGAATGAGAGATTCAGAGTACATGAGCAGCACATTGGCACATCAGCAACTCTTGCCATTTGATTAACTCTCCTACACCCATATTAAAGAGCTTGATGCATTTTGAGTCGTGATCAATAAATACAAGTGTCAGATTATCAGGATTATTATCACGTTTTAAATAAAAACTTCCATAAAGCGACTAACACTTCAGATCAGATTCTGTCCTTGATCCACATTCCAAACACAAACAAGTCTACAGCCAGACCATGTGACACGGTCATCTGCTGTTCCTTGAGGTTTAAACTTATTATAAACTATTAACACTATAAACGTTTTGTCCTGCAGCCAAACAGCTTTGCAGCCTCTGCATTTCCAAATCACCAGGTTTAAATGCACTAAGTACAAAGTTGTTTTTTCTTCTGAACATTTCTTTAGGATATCCAGTATCAGGTGGGTGGTGGTGGGGGTGGGAGAGAGTAAGCTTTCTAAAAGCGAAGTAAACCAGGCTTGGCATTTTGTCCCACTGACACAGTGAAGCGTCACAGTATTGTGGGAGAACAGACAAAGAGGAAAACAGAACCTTGGGCTAAAATGACAATGCATGGAAAGTTTCCCAAGTTTGCTTCACTGCTGATGACTCAGCATAATGTCATGAGTCTAAATAAACCGCATGGCCTCGAGTTATATTAAGTTGCATGCTGCAGAACCTGAAAACCTTCCTTAAAGGGGTGGGGGGGACCTGGTTCTAAAATGCACTAGCATTCTGCATCAATGTTCACCTTGCAGACTGCTTATTATTTTTAGCATATACATTGTTTATAAATCAGGGTGGCACGGTGGCTTAGTGGTTAGCACGTTTGCTTCTCAGCGCTGGGGAATCCCAGTTCGAATCCCAACCTGGATGGCTTTCCAATGTGTTCGGGTTTGTTTCCTCAGAGTTCTCCGGTTTTTTCCCACAGTCCAAAAACATGGATTAAAGGCTGCTCTAATTTGCCCCTATAGCCTGTGTGTATGAGTGAGTGTGTGCCTAGCGTCCTGGGTGTATCATCATATTTGGACTTCAGCGCAACACAACGATTTACGTCCTCCCCATGTCTACATGACTTGCCTCAACAGATCAAAAATATACAAGTTGTTAAATGACACAAAAGCAGGTGTGAATGAGGGTGCTGCAGCATTCTGAGCTCTGGGATAGGTTCTAGCAGCCCAATTTTGATGAATAGATTCAATTATGAATGCATCCTTCTCATTTGTATCAAAATGATACAGTATACAGTATGATCAGAAAAGGTTTCGAAAATTAATTATTATACGTGATTAAGATTTGATGGACCTAAACACAAATCACACTATACCAATTACATCATGTGGTAAATAATAAAACGGTGAGTTGAATGCTTTTTAACCACCCCTACTGATTAAAACATCTTAAACCCCATGCAGAGTTGAATGTATGGATTCCTGTAAACATCACATCCTAAAGCCCTTTGTCTCATCTTGCCTTTAAAAGCTTGTCTACCCTACAGTAGCAGGAAACCACTGCTCTTTCAGCAGAGCTGATTAACCCTGGTTACTCCACAGATCAAATGTCATTTTGCACAGAAGGACCTTGGAAAGTCTACAGTTGCTTTTCCCTCCTACCTGCTCTCCATGTGGGTCAAGTAACCCAAGCCTGTTTTTCAAGGCTTGGCACTCAGGCTGACATACTTTGCTCTTGAATCGAGCAAATTAAATAAGACAGGCTCAACCTGTATCTTCCCTGAAATGTCTGTCATCATTCCAGGCAACTGAAATGTTTTGACATGAAACAGCAGCTAGGTCTTAAATCTGGTCACTGAAGCACATAAAACAAAAAGCAATTATAACTTACCATGTCTCCAGGGATCCTTGGGCTCAACTGACCCAGACACAATGTCCTTGTCTGAGGGAAAAGTGACCCTTTTGGCTCCAGGTTTGGGCTCGCTTCCCTCTTCCAGAACTGGGGACTGAACTTCACTGCTGGCACTAGTTAGAAATGGTTTATCAGCCAAGTCCTTTTCTGGATCTGACATTAAGACTTTTGCACTGGCACTTTCCTTTAGCAACACAGTGGCTGGATCCGGCTCCAAAACACCACTCTCATCCAAACTTAGGTCCACCCCCATGTCCATATCCTCATAATCCACGTCAGGCTGATCAGAGCTACATGTTATTAACGTAGTTCTGCATTGAGGTGGAAGATAGTCAGCAGGAGGATCTTGGCAAGTGGCTGCAGGTGTAATTGCACTCCCATTTTCATTTGGCTCAACAAGTTCTTCCTTATCACTTCTTTCCTCAGATCCTGTAAAACAGTCTGTTACTCCTGCTGTATCAGCAGCACCCAGAGATGGTTGTGCATCAGCATCTTTGTGAGTCGACCTCTCACTATCGTGTGGAATGATTTTCTCTGTGACCAGCTCGGCAACATGGTCATCCCCGACTGCTTTCATTCTGGCATGGCATAGATCTGGCGCTGAATTCTCACTGTTCATCTTTTCATGTCATTAAAGCTGCACTAGCAAACACTTTACACACCTTAAACTAGTATAGTACACTTCCTCTGGAAGGCTAACTCGTATGATTTACTTATTGAAGCAAAAAGCAGTAGTTCAGAACTGCAGAGTTATAAATGAATAATAGGCCCCTCTATTTAAACATCCTCACCAGTGTAGTGTCAATGAGATTGGGATTAGGGGTACATAATAGACACAAAATCATCAACAGTAACCAAATTTTAGGTCTAAGGTGAATTTCAAACGTTTAAAAGTTCCTTTTACGACAACGGGGCAAAACAAATTTACATTAGAGAGTGAACTGAATGAATGCGGTTATCTTTAAAACTGTCAGTGTTACAATCCAGTACATGAAGCCAGAGTCTAAATAGAAATGCATCACATTACAATAGAATACTAGGGACAAACTTGATCTGAAACAAACTATTAAGCATATAGACCAGCTAAAATATTCGCGATAACAGAAATGGACGCATGTCCCAAAAAAAATGTTTTCACGGCGCTTCCATGACGCTATCTTTAGCTGAGGCTACATTACTGGCTAACAGACACCAGGACCAATTCATTTGCATGGAAAGTCCTGAATAAGCAACTTGATCAGGCCGGGAAGCCTAAGCGATAATGTCCAAGGTGACAACGTTTCTCTGTGGTGCGAATTCACGAAGATATACACATTAAAATTAACTTCATTTCACAAAAAGGCGTCGCGTCGCCGAAAAAAACGGCCGTTAAAAGGTCGTTAGTTTCTCTACCGGTGACGTTTTAGAACGTGCTCGCTTGAACAAACTACCAAAAAAAAAAACATAAGTATGTCTTTTAAACACACGCGAACGAACGCCACATTACCTCACTACGTTTTAGAAACCACTAATTCGGGTCGGTCTAACTGACACACGGGGCGCCAGACACGAACGTACACACCAGCGCTGAATGCTACCTGTTCTGCTTACTCAAGTCCCAGGCCGAACTACAAATATCTTTACGTTCCCCCTTCAAGTGCACTACGTGGACCGTCGAGCTGTGGTTTGTGCGCGTTCTCCAGTCCTTAACTTAGCGCACTACCTGTAATCACAGAGCGCAATTTGGAATTACACCCAACCACTGTTTGTTGTTCATTTGCCGAAGAAACGTCATCATAGCGGGTAAAGACGCAGGTAGAGAGGTTTGAATGGAGCACTTTCGTACCTCTCGAAGGAACAGCTTTCTAATAGTAAAATAAGACAACACTTTAAAGCACTACCACTATTTATTATTTCACACTAATATTTATCTGCGACATAGTATTAAAAAAATATTTCCTTAGCTGAGGAATCATTCAAAAACGGGGGTGGTTCGTGTCGAAAATGCGACCACATTTCACGTTTGTTTGTCTAGCTGTTTCAGATTATTATGTATATTATTTTATTAACATAACAGAATAATCATAATTATAAACGTGGAAATTTACATTTACATTCTTATTAAAGTGATGCATCAATTATTACGTTTTCTAGTTGTGCGTGTAAATACATGTAAATGTATTTTAAATATACTATATGTATTGCAACACACCTTTTAATCATCACATTTGGATTTTTAATTAGAATCAGTTATATATATAATTCATTCTGTACTTAGAATAAGATGTCATCTAAGTGCTAGTCCAGGGGTGCTCAACATGTCACCAGCAGGGGGCAGCAGATTGTTAAACAGTAAACCTGCTTTGCAAACTTTTGCTATAACGTTATTTTACGTGTAATAAATATAATCTGTCGACTGCCACAATATTATGTGTTTTAACACCTTTTTGTGAGAAACGTGGCCCATTTCAGAAGAACTTATCCCTGTGGGGCCGGTCACATTCTATCAAAGTATACCAAACATTTCTTTATGGACTTTGTTTGGGGGCCAGTCATGTAGGATAAGCCCTTTTCTTACTGTTTCCCCAAAGTTAGAAACATGCTATGGTCCAAAAATACTTGGGATGCCGGGGAACATTTTCGAAACATTGTAATTTAGCTTTTTAGACCGTTATACTGTTATTATGTACTTTTCTGACGTTTCTAAATTATTAATAATCCTAAAGATGGTCACATTTTGAAGTGGTTTAAACATTTCCATATTGTTTGTTTAAGGTGGGGGGGGGGGGATAAATTTTATGTTGTAAGGCAATGACGTGCAATTAAATTATCTGAGAAATGACTTTTTACTGGTTGAGTTTTGGGATAAGCATCTACATAAAAATCTAATTTAACGATAAAAGCTGCAGAGCTTAGTATATTTACTGTGGGACCCTCATGTTTATGTGCTGGACTATGGCTACTCAGTAAAACTCACAGCTGATTAAAAGTCACAGGTTCCTGTATTTATTTTTTTCCTTTCACGGTCCCGACTGCCAGACCTACCCGGAGGCATCTGTTTCCAGAATGACAGGTTTGTAGAAGTCTGCATCAGAAAATAGAACAACCAGAGACTCTTTTGATTAAGAGATGTAAAAAACACAGGTCTCTGCTTCCAATTTCCTTTTACAACAACACAATGTCCAGAGCGGTGACTGAAACATTTGTTTGTAGACAGATGACAGATTTGGAAAAGTACGGACTAGACAGAGAAACAACAAAATCCTCCTTCTGGACTGGAGATTTGGAAATGCCTGGATTACCTCTACCTTACTTCCTTGGCATTGATGCAGTCATGTCCTGGTTATAGCATTAATTTATTACATGGAGCTGAGTAAACACACATGTACACATCTGTCCAGGTTGCCGTTCAGCTGTGTGGTTCTACACATGTACCAAATGGTGTTTTTGAAAATTATGTAAATATGAAGATATGTGGGCTATTTCTTCATTTGACAACTTTATCAAAGGAAAAGTATTTTTTTAACCTGAATCCCATCTTTCCATCTGTTAGGAAGCAAATCTTAGCTGGGTCTTGGAAGAGCAGGATTTACCTGAATTGTAAATTATTTTTTGTGTAAGCAACAGATCAAAGGTTCCTCAAGGTCTTCGGGAACATGTTTAAACTTACTGCAGGCCGGAAAAGGATATGGCTCTTTTTAAATTTAACCTCACTGTTACCTACACCCTGCATGCTGTAAAGCACCTTAAACCTGTATCCAGAGCAAATACTGAAAAGTGCTGTGAAAATATTAAGTGTTTATTGAGTTTAAATAACCTGTTAATTCACATTTAGTTTGCTTGTCTCCAGCCTGCAGTGGATCAGCACTTCATAGTGTACGTTTGGGCTGAGTTTGTGTTTGGGTTAAGTATGCAGGTGCATTTCAGCAGTAGTGGTGTCATGGTGTGAGTCCTTTTCCACTTTCAATATTATTAGTCTCCACTTGCATTTTGGTTGTAAATCCACAAACTTGTCGAGTTGGAAGGTTTCGCTGTTCTTCTGCATCTGCTGATCTTTTTTTCTATAAGACGTATTTTATGGAGACGTCAGGGAGAGGCCTTGGGAGCTAGAGTTAGGTCACTAGCAGGGAATTAATCTTCTAAATAAACTGAATCCAAAAGCCAAAACTTATTCACTGAAGTTTTTCACAGAGTGTGAAGTGTTGTTTTGGTTTGTATAAATGATGTCATGCAATGGTTTAAGATTTTAAACAAAATGTGTTTTAAAGCATTATTCATATAATATAGTATCCTCAGATAAACTAGCCCTCAGAAAAATAATTACTTTTTTGGGTTATTTTTCTATTTCTGACAGTGTAGAGCAGAAAAAAAATGCAGAGGCCTTTACATGAATGCACCATGAATTTTTAAGGTAACTTATTCTCTTTGAATGATCAGAAATCCCCCCACTAGAGTGATAAACCAAAACATCTATTATACTTATTTTTTTCCAGATTTATTATCTTCATGAGTTTCAGTATCATCCATAGAAATTCACACAACCCTTGTGGTTGATCCCTGAGCTTGTTTTATGTCTGACACACTGTCCACGCCACTCTTCCTTCATAAATATTTTTGCCACTTTTATCTACATCCTGGTGCCAAGCATGAATCAAGAAAAGAACCTCAAGGAAGTCGCCAACTGATGGTATTTTTTAGGTAAGGCGTGGATTCGTTGCTCCATTTTCAGAGCATTTCTTTCTGTGTTTCTGGTTCTGGAGAGGGCAGGAAACGAGGAAAGCTGCAGCCCGCAGACAGCATGTGGTGATGAGAAAGGGAAGGAGTGACAGGCCAGGACTGCTCTGATAGCTTCCATATGCTTGTACGGTTTTCCGATTAAACAAATGTTACTCCTCGCTAAAACCCCGGGTTAGCAGCGGCGGCGGCAGCAGCATGGACCCGGGGAGGAATAAAAGAAAAACACACATTTAGTCTGTCACTGTGCACCTGTGTGTGGGGATTGATGACGACCGGCCAGTGTTCTGTTTCTCTGCCACATCCTTCCAGGAGAGATGGCTTATTTTTCCTCCTCCTTTCCTCTTCACCATCCTCCCATCTACTCCACCTGTGCTCGTCAGCCCCCTTTCCTCTCTACCATCTGTTTTCCCCTTCTCGCCTCTCTTTCCAATTGCTTTCACCAGTCTCCGACCCACGTGTGCTTGCCCTCCATTCGACCTTCTTTTTAATCCACATTTAGCAGCTGTGATGTTGGGCTGTGTGGAATTTGTCATGTTCTCCCTGATTCTGTGTGAAGTTTTTCTGAATCTTCTAATTCTTTCACAATCATAAAACATATGATGAAGTATTTAGGTGTGGATTTAAATTGGTATCCTGTCCATAATGTGATCCCACCCTGGGTTTATAATTTCTGGGACAGTCACCAGGACTTTCAGTAGAATAAAAGAGTACATTTCCGTGCGTTTGTGAGTTCAGAAACTCAGGTTGGATGAGCGAATCATTTCAGTTCATACCAAAGGTGTTGGATGGAGTTGACATCAGGACTCCATGGTCAGGTAGTCAGGTCTTTATGGACCTTGGTTTGTACAATTTTCTAGATTTTGTTACCGTTAGGTTTGTTCTCAATACTATCATCCGTATAGTGTATTTGACCATATACAGTTGCTCAAAAGGAACCAAATGTGTCGGTTAAATTAACTTAATCAACTCACACAGAAGCATACAACATTAACGTTGCCATGATGGCGCTTAATTGAACAAATAACTAAAACATGTTTGTGACACAGTATAAAGTCATTTCCGTTCTTGTCATGGGTATCAATTTAATTAATAGTCCATCTTTAATTATAAAAGTGACAAAATGACTTTCTTTGCACAATAAATGTTTGGTCGTCTGCTCCTACATAATGAATATGTTGACCAGAAAAAAATGAACAGGTCAAACATTCATCTCTCTCTCCTGGATGAGTTATGTAGTGTTTCCTGGTGTCGATGACTTCCCTGGGAAAGGCCAGTAGGAAGGTGTGTATCCTGGCCTTGACTCCCACCCTGAGACCCATTGAGAAGCTGCAACCCCGCACAACTGCTGCCATTATAGCAGCTTCATTACTAACATCGTTAGAGATCCTGACTTTAGCAGACATGCTTATCTGGGACTTCATCCATGAAATCTGTCGTCTGCTTTGGCCAGTACAGTTAAAATAAAGCTGGATGAAGAGGGCGAAGGTCCAAATCTAAGATTTACTTTCTGTTCCAATCAGGTTTATTGCTTTTATGACTATATGCCACTAGGGGCGCTATGGGTCTGGGCAGGTTGTCGGGGCCACAAGAAAGCGACGGAATGTGATGTTTAATTCCATCCCACTGCCAATAATCGAAAACCTTGCCATGCGTTTTGAATGCCGTTTGCTTCTAACTACTTTGCAGAGAAGTATGATTTGTTCACATGCCTTGTTTTATTATCAGCAGTTAATGGTTTACTAAAATTGTTCAATTAAAAACCTTCTAAATTTAAATGTAACTAAAACGCGGATGATGTAGAAAAAAAGATTTGGTTTTAGACAGTTGTGAAAGTTCAGGAGGATGATAAAGAGGATGCAGAACAACATTATATCAAATGAAGAGTGCGGAAGCTATTAAGTTCCGGACATTATCGCAACAAAGTGACTGAGATAATCTTAAAATAAGTGATGAAACAACATGTTGTAGCTGCTGGAGGTTATTTTAATTCATTATATTTAGTTTAGTACACAGGGACAATAAGATGGGTGAGACATATGGCACACATGGTTCCCATGAGTGGAGAAAGTACCTACAAACAACATAAGTGGAAAAGCAGTATTTTGTTTAGTTCTTGAAGTAAAATATATTTTTCCAACAGTTCTAAGAGCTAATGAAAGGTTTCTGTGCATTTCTTTTTTTCTGTAGATGAGCACAGAATGTGTTTATATGTTGCCATGCTTGCAACGGTGTAGCAACTGTGCATAGTCTCCCAGGTGGTCTGTCCAGGGATGGGGAAAAGAAAGAAGCACCGACAGGAAGGACTGTGCAACTACTTTGAGGTACTTAGCGGTTTTCCACCAAATGTCCCAGGTCACCATAGTGATGGGGACGGCTGATGTTCTCCCGCCAGTCCAGGTTTAAAAATATCTTTTAGTGCAAAAGGAAGCATTCCTCCGACAGTCCAAGGTGCTCGGATGCATCTGTGTGTGTAAGAGCATGAAAGACGCTCGAGCAGTATAATATCTTTGTTCATTTGGTTTTCTCATCGTGCCGAAGAATCCTCTGTGATTTATCGAACAGTGATGCTGTAGCCAAAAACGGAAGCGAGTTTGTTGATGTCTTGCTCTTTGTGAAACTTTTAGGTTTCTTTTGAATGTCGTTTAGTGGCTACTGTCTGGCTGACCGAATCAAAATGCCCTGAACTTTAAGATTTTGTGTAGCATTACTTTAAATAATATATATTTTTACAGTCATAAACTTTTGCTTGCTTTTTATCACCTGGAACTAAAGTCAAAGTAACATCCTTATTAATTGCAGCTTCAACAACAACATGATATCAGATGGTGGTGGTGCTGCTCAGTTTGTCTTGTCGAAGCAGATAACATAAGAACATTTGGTCATGTGTTTTGTGGAGCTTTGCAGTGGCACGCGACACACCTACATCATTACTACCATAAAGGTGGTAATAAACCTTTATCACTGAGGACCTCAGCTTTGTTGATCCAAGTCAACTTTCATTTTGAACTTAAAGAAAAAGCTTGAGCTCAACTTAAAAAATGCACATCAATCAAATCGTCAAGCATCTAATGATAAAACCACGCTGACAGAACTATAGATGTATTATTCACATAGTTTTTTGTAACAGCAGCCACTTTACTTACTAAAGAATTGGCTCTCTGCAGGTCTGCAGTAAATCAGTAAAAGGCTCTTCAATCAGCAGAACGTAAATTTAAGGGATTTGGAGACGTTGCTGGTATAAATATTATTTTAAGCTCCTTGCTAAAGAACATTTTCAAACGTGGGGTTTTATGATGTGGTTTAATGTAATGGTGACTGGAGGCAGGTCATTACGCACTGATGGAGCACACATTCACATATAAACACAAAGTGTATAATTGACTATATGTATGTTTATAATTTATTCTAAATCACCAATTTATCAATATTCATTTATTAATTGATTCAGTGCTTCACATAATACAATCTGTGTAAACATCGATTCAATGTATTTTTTATTTTTTTTTATTTTTTGGGCTCTATCCCAGCTGCAAGGCAACAGTACTGCCACTGCACCACAATGATGACATCCATATCTAATAAATATTTGAATCTGTAAAATGTTGTTATCGTTAATTATGTAAGTTTTAACTTTAAGGGTTGGTTAGATTTCCGAGACTAGTTAAAAAGAAGCACCGAGGGTATTTACAAAATTGTGGGATGGAGCAATAACCTGTGAGGAATAGCCACTTGGGATTGTCACTCCACAGATGTTTAAAAAGTGCTAATCTGATCATTTTGCCAGGCCCCCATTCCCCCACTTCCTTCACCTCCTTATTTTCCCTCCCTACTTTCCCGTGGCTCTTCTGGAAGGAATAAAATATGCTCTAATATTCCTCATGAGCATCATGTCCTGAACTGGGTGATCATCTGCGCTGTTATCATGCAGTGGACATGTGTAAATGCAATACCACCTTCCTTTTGACAAAGACCACAGCTCTAAAATGTCCATAAAAGCAAACATTGGATGGAGTAAATGAGGTGGATGATGGCTTGCTTTTTTTAATGTCAATCTAGAGTTACGTGGGAGTTTACAAGTCTTGTGCTTGTAAAAATATCACTATAATATATAGCCTCATAGTTTGAGGTTGTACTGTTTAGATTCAGATAAAACAGTGTTTTTCTGCATTATAACGAAGGATATTAACTCCAAACCACACTCTGATGCTGGACTTCATAGGAAAGTTTTAATATCCGTTCACTCCTGCCTCCCATCTTTCTCCTCTCCGGTGTCTTTCACAACAGAGGGACGGGAAGCATGCGTAATACCGTCGCCACAGTGATATATGATGGCACTCGGACTGCATGCATGAAGAAGTGTGCGTTTCCGACCTTACTGTAATGAAGGTTTCCGAAAAATACATCACTACTGCTTGGAAACAGGGAGTTTGCGTGAGACCACCCGTGGCACTACACTAATATATACGATTTCATTAAATGTAGGTTTTGACCTTCAGAGTCTCAGTCAGGTTTTTGGCCAATATTATGGAAAAGCTTGTCGTTGGTGGCTTCGGGCTTAATGAGAAGAACTCCTGTTCTAACCTCTCAGAGCTGTGCTTTTGTTTACAGAGTTATTACCCTGGGCCCCGGTATTATTGATCCCCGGTCCCTGTTCCCGTAGCACATTGAATGTGAAAGGCATAAAATAAAATCTGTGATGATTCCATTTTGGCAGAACCACCTTAACCCATCCCCCACCCTCCCTCCTGCTCACCATTCCTGAATGTCTTTTAAAACATCTGGAGAAGGAGCGACTTCGGAGGAGTAAACGGCTGAACAGCTGTCGCCCCTTTCCCTATCTCTCCTTTTTGATGCTCTCTGTCTCGCCTCTTTCCTCTGTTGCTTGTTGAAACTGTTGGCCCCGTAAGCGCTGACAGGTGAGCACTGTGCACAGTGTCTGCGCGACCTGATTGTGAGTCTCGCAGACGCTTTGTAATTAGCCTGAGTCTTCTGAGACACAGGGCATCTGGGGCCCCATTAGCATTTTATACGTTTAGGCTCATCTCAGGAATCAACACATCCTGGAGCTCAGACCGACCGTTAACACAAAGTTTGGGAGTTCTGCAAATGGCCATGGAAAGGCCCAAAAACTGGCGTCCGCTCGGAGGAAGAGAAGTCTGTGCTGAAAATGAAAGAGCAGAGAATAAATGTAGCTTCCAGCGATGCGCGGACAGTACCGCATCACCATACACCTGTAAAAACATAATTTTTCATTTAAAGGAAAACACTGAGGAGGAGTAAAGAACCGGCTTCATGTGTGATTGCACTTCATACGTCTTAGTCAAAACGCTTCTCCTTGGTTCAGCCGTTTTTAGATCGAACAAAATACTGAGCTTCTCAGGGAAACTCACCAAACACACTTTGAAGAACTTCCCAGGGATAAATTTATCTCTCTAATTTTAAAGCTCAGTCACTTTCATTATGGTTTAAATCCAGTGTTTTCTTCTGTTTTAATTATGTTTTATTTACAGAACTATTCTCTCTGGGTCTCTCTGCAGTTACAGTGTGTGGTGTTATTTAGAGTGTGTAGTGTTATAAACCGTTTTCTGTGCCCTTTTGTGATGACTTGCTGATATATATATGTAACACCAATTTAAAACATAAAACATTATATTTATAATTATGTTTTTTTTAATTCCATACAAGAAACTGACTTCTGTTGTACAACACACACACACACACACACACACACACACACACACACACACACACACACACACACACACACACCAGTTGTGTATGAATACAGTCATGGCCAAGAGTTTTGAGAATGACACAAGTATTATATTTTCACATGATCTGCTGCGCTCTGGTTTTTATGTGTGTTTGTCAGATGTTTTTATCACATACAGAAATATAATTGCAATCATATTATGAGTAACAA
>JAOUQT010277511.1:0-16926 GCA_025769995.1 Xyliphius kryptos | reverse complement strand
CATTAGGGGCGCTATCAGCAGTGTATATAAACATTCATTATTTTACACTAATTCCTTTATGAGGGTCACTGTGGGGGGGGGGTTACCCATGCCCATCCAGGGGAGAACGTCTAGAGCGCTGGACAGATGCACCAATCCAACACTGTGCACACACTCACTCACGCATACACAATACAGGGCAATTTGGAGCATTCAATTTACCTTCATGAACCCGGAGGAAACCCATGCAGACATGGGGAGAACATGCAAACTCCATCCAGATAGGGTTTCGAACCGGGAATCCCCAGCGTTGAGAGGCGAACATGCTAACCACTAAGCCGCCGTATATAAACATTTTTGGCATGAATCTCGTGTCTTCATAAATCATGGAGCCACTTTATTGCCGTATTAAAACTTAAAGGTCACAACATTTCTACACAACAATGGCTTCCAAACTTCTCCAGCTCCTCCATAAAACCTCCAGCAGGAGTGATTCCTGACACTTCTGATCCCCGTGGCATTTCGGTGACCGGTGTGGACTTGCTTTATTCTGCTGATCTTCTCGATTCAGAGCTGCAGCTGTTGAACGTCTCATTTGTGACTCACTGCCCCGGGCAGTAACAGCTTTGTGCCCCTCCCCAAGTGACGGTTTCATGCCAAACTAAACGATCCGCCTCATCGCAGAGATCATGAACTCTAGAAAAGTCTGAAGGTTACCCTGTCACTGTTCTGTACTTGTGAATCTCATTTTAAATATGAATGTAAACACAACTTTACTTTCTGTTCAGGCCAAATATGTGATCATGGCCATTCCACCAGGACTGAACTTAAAGATCCACTTTAACCCTGAACTGCCCCCTCTGAGGAACCAGCTCATCCACAGAGTACCCATGGGTTCGGTCATCAAGTGCATGGTGTATTATAGAGAAAACTTCTGGAGGAAAAAAGGTAAAGCTTTAGTATAGAGACACTTTTTTAAGCCTGCAATTTGGATTTAGGATAAATTAGTTTATAAAGCAGCTTTACGGGTTAGGAGCCTGAACCCCTAAAGAACAAGCCGAAGCGAGAGGCAAGAAAAAACTTACATTACATTTTTTTTTAGGAAAAAACCTTGCGGGGACCAACGGTCAGTGGGGGGGACTTATGCTCTTTGAGCGAGGGGATGTAGGACAGCCAGATTGTTTAGAGCTCAGGTGTCCGTATTTAACGATTGAAAAAAATTATATAAACCATGTGAGTCCGGCTGCCATCCCATAATAGTAGCCGTAGTGCCATGGATAAAGAGCTGGCGACACCTCGAAAAAAAAAACGGACACAAAAAGCAGTTAGAGCTCATAAAGCACCGTAATTCTCTAATAAATGTAGTTTGATTGACACACAGTGCAGCATGTGACTCCGCTCCTAACTGACCAGAGCAGCAGAGCTAAAGGGGCAGATACTGCAGGGTACTTAGTCGAGCGGGCTCCCTGGAGCAACATCATTTCAGCACCACGCCCTCTAATGATGATGAGCTGAAATGCCAGCAGAGACTGATCCCAGATCACCAAGCCAACAGCGCCACCCTGAGATCCACAGCTTTATCTGCAGGGAATTAATTAAACGCAAATGTAAACAGATGTGTTTTTAATCTACTTTTAAAGATTGATAGTGATTCAGAATCATGAACCGGAAGTTGAGAAGCCTTGTGGGAGAACGCTCTTCCATCAGCAGGAACTTTATTAATTCTAGGAACTAAAAGTAAACCTGCACCTTGAGAGCGGAGTTCGCGTGTTGGCTCATATAACTGAATAAGTTCACGCCGATACGTTCTGCTTTTAGTTAAAACTACGGCTGCAGAATTTTGAACAAGTTGTAGTTTATGTACCGATTTATTAGAAGATCCCGTCAGAAGTGAAGTATGGTAATCTGATCTTGAGTTTATAAAAGTGTGGAAGGAGAAGAAGCTTTGAAATGTTGCGGAGGTGAAAAAATACAATTCCTGTTATCTTACTAATGCGCTTTTTATAGAATGTATGTAAACTTCTGCTTTCAACTGTATTTACTTTTACAATGTACAGTATATCCTTTCACTGCAATAACCAGGAACTCTGTGCTCCCTCTGGTGTTTTATTGTGGGTATTACACCAGAACACTTTAATTCCTGAAGGATATTTTCAAAGTTTAAAAAGAGGGGCGGGGCTATTGCTGGTTGTCAAACCTGTTGTATGAAGGTTCATTTGGAACTTTCTGTATTATAACATTGCTTCTAAGGAATTAACTGCATTGCATCTCAATGAGATCATTAACGAATGTCATCATTTGGTGATATGGGACATAATTTGATAAAATAGTCAAATTAGGAGTGGTTTTGATTTCAGGCTTCTGTGGAACGATGGCGATTGAAGATGAGGATGCACCGATTGGCCTGACGCTGGATGATACGAAGCCTGATGGAACCGTACCAGCTATTATGGGGTAAAAATAAATAAATAAAATAAAAGAATTAAAGTATTTTATAAGGACCTTGCACTGATACTTTCAGCCTGCAGCTCATGATTTTTTTAAAACCTTAAATTTCATGCCTTACAGCGTTAGTTTTTACACTAGCCACCTGCAACGTTTCCTCCACCCTACCCGCGTGCCCATCGCTAGACGTCAAGCGCCGCGTGTCGTCCCCTCCACCCTACCCGTGTGCCCATCGCTAGACGCCAAGTGCCTCGTGTCGTCGCTTCCACCCTACCCGCGTGCCCATCGCTAGACGCCAAGTCTCGTCCCCTCCACTCTACCCGCGTGCCCATCGCTAGACGCCAAGCGCCTCGTGTCGTCCCCAGTGACGATTATACATCCATGTCACTGTCATTTGTAACAGATATACCCATATATCATACATAACCTATATACCCAGTAACCTCTCTGACCACACGGTTTTCTTTCCCTTTAGTTTCATCCTTGCACGAAAAAGCAGAAAGCTGGCTGGTCTGACCAAAGAGGAGAGGTGTGTAAGTCCAGATCACTGTTACTCTCATCTGCATTCATGACTGACTCAGTGTGTTTTTTTTTGTTTTTTTTAATGCCGCAGAAAAAAACGGATCTGTGAGATCTATGCCCGCGTCCTGAGCTCTGATGAAGCCCTGCATGTGAGTTTCTGTGCCGCTTTTGATCATTTGGACCAAATATCTTTTTTCTTCTTTTCAGTTAAAAAAATGCTACAAACGTTTAAAAATGTTTGGTTATTATTGCGTTGACTTAAACTTATGCTCCACTCACAGTATTCACGCAGCTCATACGACATCTGAAGATTATACATTGATTAGGGGTATAGTATGAATGAAACATTAAAGCAATCGGGTACAGCAGGCGTTATTGTCAATAAATCACGGGAGAGAGGTGTTGTTAGGCACGTCGCCTAGCAACACATCAGTTAAAGAGCTGAGAATGTCACTGATCACAGCACAGGATTGTTCATGGAGATGTCTATAAGCAATATATTAATAACTGTTTATAGAATATCAGCCTTGAATGTGGGGTTACCTGCAGTGAGGATGTTTGTATTTATTTATTTTTTTTCTCAGCCTGTGCACTATGAAGAAAAGAACTGGTGTGAGGAGGAATACTCTGGTGGATGCTACACAGCTTACTTCCCTCCTGGCATTCTCACACAGTTTGGGAAGTAGGTGCATTTTCAAAACCTTTGAAAGTTGTTTCAACGTGATTTAAGCTGCATGCACGGATTTTTCTTTGCTGGCATACAAAATATATGCAGTATGTGTGTGCACTCATCTATAAGCTGTATAAAGAAAGCCCTCACGGAATCATAACATGTTCTCCCACTGCTTGAGTACCCACAAGGCTGAACATGGCATTGTAATTCCCTATTATGTCCTCGGAAATCTAACGGGTTCCTGCTTTCCTACGTTCAAATGTTTGTTCGCTATCGGACGCAACTTCTCGGATGGATTGGGGTCTTGGCGAGTACCTACAAGGCAAAACCCTAAGAAAGTAACCGCGTGAACACCGTAGACCCAACTCACACTATACAATTTAGATTTTTAATCGCCCCAAATCTCACTCTAACACCTTAATTTAAAATATATACGCCATCATTCATTTAAAAACATCTGCATTTTGACTTTCACATGATCAAGTTCTCCACCAGAGGGCAGCACGCATATTTCACATTGATTATTTAGTTCTTCCTAATATCACAAACAGATTTCAGGATGACAATGCCAGGATTCATCGAGGCGCAAATTGTGAGAGAAGGGTTTATGGAGCATGACTCATCACTTTCACACCTGGATCGTCCACCACAGAGTCCAGATCTGAACCCCGTTGAGAATTGGGATGTGCTGGAGGAGACTTTGTGCAGTGGTCCACATCTCCATCATCAAAACAATTAAAGCAATTCTGGAGAGAAAGATATGTGAAAATACGGGCCGTAATTAAGCGACAATGAACGAGAGGGCGGGGCATAATTGGGATTAAATTTGTGATTCGTTCACAATAAAACACAACCTCGGGTGTCATTGCTTTTTTTTAAATTCTGCGATGTAATCTAGTCCGGTTTTTAAAGCAAACCATTAAATACCGCCATCTAGTGGTCAAATAACAGAACACCGTTTTAGAAATGTTTTATGATCAAAAAATGATTTTATGAATATTTTTGTTTGTAAAAAAATGTTTTTAGGGTTATTGTAATAAAGTCAAACGCTAAATGTTTAATATGTTTTAACGGTCTGTGATGCAGGTTTTAAATACAGTGTATAAAGCACTACCCCACCAAATGCACGGTCTGGTCATGTAGTGAGGTCAGAAGTTTGTAGACAAAGCAAGTCTCTGTTTCCTCTGCAGGGTTCTGAGGGAGCCCGTGGGCCGGCTTTATTTTGCCGGCACTGAAACATCCACAGAGTGGAGTGGGTACATGGAGGGCGCTGTGCAGGCGGGGGAAAGGGCGACAAGAGAGGTGAGCATCGTTTCTCTACATGTCTGTTACGGTTTCATTTTAGACATAATGGTTTAAACTATTGGTCAGCTATGGGCGGCTATCAAGCATGAACCATCTGCCCCAACCAAAAATATTGTGTGGTAATAAAATCGTATGCCGGCAAAAAAAAATCATCATATTCAAATGTGGATAAATTATTTCTCTTTTTTCTTTACTGATGTGTATGTATATCATTATATTATAGGTTTTGTGTGCGATGGGACGACTTCATTCAAGTCAAATCTGGCAAACCGAACCGGAATCCCTGGTACAGACGCCTTTTTTAAATTCCAACCTATATAAATGAGGTCTCGGTTGTCATGGTGATGTATTAATATGCACACGTGATTTCAGGATGTCCCAGCCTTGCCCTTCGTCACCACTTTTTGGGAAAGGAACCTGCCGTCGGTTGGCGGATTCTACAAGTTAATGGCCGTGTCCTCGGTCCTCGCGGCGGCAGCCGTAGTGGGCGTGATGGTCTGTAAGAAGGGACTGTTCTCTCGTAGCTAAGCACCTACCAAATCTCGTGTTCCAGGCTTTGGTCTCGACTGCTTGTTTAATTCCTGGGTGAAAAATACGAGGCGTAAAAGCTAAATTTTCCGCGAATTGCCATTTTTGTTCATCGGGGGAAAAAAATAAAATCTGACGTGCACTTTCAGAGAACATACATTATTCGATTAGGATCCTGAAGCATGTTGTTCATAATGGCTGCATCATTTTAAAGCTGGCTGAGGGAGCGTTCCACAAAGTTGTACCACCTCGGCGGTGGACCGATTTATTGAAATCTGACCTGAACGAACATAAATATGTCTTCTTTACAAACGGTCAACACATATTCTTGACGTAACATCAGATTTCAGATTGTTTTAAGGTCCTGGGGTCCTGCAGAGCGTATTCGGAGCTGCCTGTGAGAATTACAATTGATCGGTTCAATTAAATCCGTGATCCGATTCGGCCGGTCCTTTAATTTCACTCTGGAATGGGAACGTTTCCCGCTGCTCTGTATGATTTGCGGTCACTTTGGGAATTCTTTTTGAATGTATGTTCAGATTCTATTGATTTAATCACCGTAGGCTGATTATATACTAGTACTTGAGATATATGTGTATAAATATATATACAGAGAGAGAGAGAGATATGCACTAGGTATTGTTTTATGTTCCATTTGTAACTGTGCACAACATACAAAATCAAACTCTAATCGAACATTTTACAACGTTTTACACCGTATATCTGCTAAAGTCTTAAGAGAGCATCATGGGACCTATACGTATTTTTGGACATTCTCCTGCCTGTTTGTCTGAAGCCGGTCTGGACGGTGCGTTTTCACATTTGTTTGTTGTACATCCTACTTTGGGTTTGTTAAAGGTGCAGTACGTAACCGTTTTCCTCGAACATAAACATTCAGGAGAGTTCTGATATAAATTTAGCAAAATCTTTAATAGTCCTTGACTTTCGTATAAGCATCCGAGATCTTTCATTAAGACGTTTTTGACTTTTGCATGAAGGGGGGACGAACAAAGTTCAGGAGTAAGGGATCCGCTGAGATGAACATAATCAAACAGTCAGACCCCCAGATCTCAAAATCCTTACATTCTGCATTTCAGGAGCCCAGTGAGGGAGATGTTGCCAAATCTTTAACTCTATTCCCTGAAACCCTGCGTGATTTATTATATATGTTTTCTTTATATGATGATAATTGTGGGGAAAGTAATCTTAATCATGTTTTCAATGTCCTTAATGTCGTAAGCGAACCGAAAATATGTGATGGAACCGACGTGGTGAAGCTCTGTGTATGTGAACTCTGTTCTAAAGGTAGCTCGTGTTGACTGTGGTGCCTTACTGATGTTCTAGTGCTCCTCATTTCTCAAGTGCCTCTGTGATCGTACCATCCTGCAGCTGCTGGCTCGGTCACTGGCGACGGGACCCTTCACTGCTTCGCGGTCACTTTGGTTCCATTGGTTACCTATAGGAACTACGGTTCCGTTTGCTCCAACAGTTCCAGAGAACCGCCGATCTTGAGCAGACTGTAACCTGAAACCTTACGGAGGGATTATTTGGAATCTGTGACCTTAGCGATGCTGACCCTGTGAGTGCGCCCCCTGTCATGTTGTGTGTAACGTTATCTGCGGAGTCGTGTCCCTGTGCTGTGTCCATGATTTTCTAAACCTTGGTGCGTTTATTGTCCACGCTGTCGGTGTTTCCACTAGACTTTTGTATCTCGCTCTGCTGTCGTGAATCCTCTGTCTTTGATCTGAGTGTGCAGAGCGTGCGGTGGTCCTCGCAATTGCAGTTCCTTGATACGTGTTAAATAGCACAGCCGGTAATAAAAATGTGAACTTTAACCTCTGATCGGCTCTCTCTTTGTGTGTGTATGTGAGATGTTTTTAGGCACAACGTACAAGTGTAGAAGAGTTACACTTTTTTCCTGTGATTTATTCACAATAATACACAACCTCGAGTGTCGTACTGCGTTTATAAAACCGCTACAAACGCACTAAACTAATAAAAAACAAGGTTTGATTCATAAATACATTGACTGAAAGCAAAATCGCTAATAAACTAGCCTTGCGCGACAAACCGAACCCTGACGCAAGTAAAAATACAGTTTCTTTAACAAATACTGCCATCTAGTGGGCAAATTACAAAACACAGTTTATGAAAAACTTTGGGAAAACCTCCATCCATCAGTCATCTTCTGCTTATTCCTCTAGAGACGTGGTGGGGTTCCCAATGCCCATCCAGGGGAGAACATCTTGGGTGCTAGGCAGATACACCCAGGACAGGGTGCCAATCCATCACTGGGCACACACTCACACTATGCGGGGCAATTTGGAGCATTTAATTTACCTGGACTCCATGTGTTTTTGGACTGTGGAAGGAAACCGAAGAACCCGGAGGAAATACACACAGACACGGGGAGGACATGGAAACTCCAACCAGATTGGAATTCGAACCGGGAACCACCAGCAGTGAGAGGCATTGGGCATTTACAACCAGGACGGGGTGCCAATCCATCACTGGGCACACACAATGTAGGGGCAATTTAGAGCTGCCAATTTACCATGAATCCATGTTGTTTGGACTGCGGGAAGAAGCCCACCGCCGGACACCGTGCCTGCCGGGTCAAAACACCTGAATGAATGTAAACACACCTTAATGTTTACAGTGGAGACAGTGTCCCGTATGGTTCCTCCAAATTATTACAAATCTGTGGAAACAGCTCACAACCTGAAAACACTTCTTACATTAAATGATATTTGTCGGAATAAGTATTTTTAAAGATTTTAACTGCTTTCTTTTCCAATTTGTTTGTTATAAATTATTTAATGACTGCAAAGTAAATTCGAAGCAGATAAGACTTAAAAAAGGGGAAACGAGGTGCAAACGAAGTGTTCCAGACAGAATTTAAATGACTTTTACAGCGTGGGAGGCAAAAATGTCCGTATTGACCACAAGAGGGCGCCAAAGTCACGCTGCTGAGACTGAACGTGAGCCTGATCTCACAGACACCTGACGGGTGTTTGTCAAGCTTCTCTGACATCATTGCTTTTCATGCAAATTACGCTACGGTTTGGTTTTATTTAATTTAAAACCGTTAATTAACTAATAACAAAATATAATTGTGGCGTCTGCGGTTAGAAAGAGCAGATAGAAGCTATAAGTTCACGGTTCGGGTGTTTTTGGTGACTTTGTCGGTGTATTTAGCAACTTTTCAGACCCTCAAGTTTTAAAAAGTATATAGCCACAATTTCTGGTGTTATTAGAGACTTTTGGAGACCCCCATCCTCAGTCTCGGCTCTCAGAGACCCACATCGCTCCACATCCAAACTGCAACGGGACTGACGTCGCCCCCTAGTGACAACGCGGGGTGTAAACCATAACTGCATTAATCAGTGTCAGTCCCTTAATTCACCCACAGTGTGTCTATATGTTAAAATCTAAATAGTCAGCTAAATAACTAAATTTGTCAGTAATGTACGTAAAAAATAAATAATGTAATGTAGGTCTAAGACAAAGCATTGGTCATTTTAAAGTGTCAGCGTATTTTGAAATCGAAAATTTTTTTTTTTAAATTTATTCAGAGCTTATTTGTAGTTCTGACCTATTTAGGATGTTTTTTTTCAGCCCCATAATGTTTATTCCTTAAACACACAAATTGACTATTATAGAAATTAGGCTTTGACATCATTTAGTGACTTTAAGGAGTTTTAGCTTCTGGAGTTGGCAACAGTGGCACTGTCAGCAAAATTGCCAACTTGTCAACTTCATAGCAACTTTTCAGGCCGTCTAGCTACTTATTTCTTTAAAAAATAAGTGACTAGAGACAAAGCGACAGATTGGCGCCCCGTCCTGGGTGTATTTGCCCAGCGCCTGAGCCGTTCTGGATGGGCATGGGGAAGCCCTGTATAGTGTTTGTGGGACCCTCATAGAGGATCAAGCGGAAGATAATGAATGAATGACTAGAAACAAATCTTGTCTTTTCCTGGTGTTCTCAAAGACTTTTGGAGTCTCCAACATGTTCTACATGGCTACATGTTCTTCAGTGTCGTTCTGGGAGCCCCGTTCCACAACACACTCAGCGCTCAGAGAGCCCCACGTCGTTCCTCGTCACAACTGCACACGCCCAAAACAAAAATTCCTAAAAAGTGTGGGACTGCCGATAGCTACTTGCTTACTGTAAAGATGTCAACAGCGATCAAGAGCATGTTCAGTTCTCCTCCATGTTTTTTTTTTCCAGAGAGCGTTTAATAAAGAGCATTTCCTGGTAACCATGGCAACCACAATATTTAGGCGTATGAGTGAAAACCTGAGGCTGAGTCTGAGCCCCTCCACTCAGTAGAGTCTCTGCTGTAATCTATAATCAGGACGGATTCACGGCAGCCACATTTATCTGGACTGCTGGGTATCTTCATCATATATCAGTCTTGTGCCTCAGTCTGCTACATGTTTCTCACAGATCCCAGGGCAGCAAGTTCAAATGAAGCAACGGTGTTTCACCGAGATAAGCACCAGTAGTGTAAAATTTGCCAGAATGACACTTTGAAGAATTTGTATTGAAAACGGAGCGAGGAGCCTTCAGGAAAAATGTGATAAGCTCGGGATAAGACACTGAACTGAGAGGAGCGCAGAAGGAAAAGAAGCCGCACAAAAGTGAAGCGAGGGAAAACTCTTGTCTGAAAGGAAGCAGGCCTTTAAGGAAGATAACGCAAAGACGGCAAACATGAGTTAGTGAGCTGCTCTGATTTAAAAACGTGACATTAAGCATGCAGTGCAATGAAATCCCCAAAATTAGATACTCATCAAACTGGAATAACAAAATACCATGTTTGGTACGCTGAACAGAAAACCACAAGAGACAAACAAATCCCTCACTTCAGTTAAAGTACTAATAATATTATAAAATATTACCTAAGTAAATGTTAAAGTATCATTAAAGCATTGGATGCAAGTAGAAGTATAAAGGTGCATGCGCCATCATGTACTCAAAGTAAAAAAATAAAAGTATTTATTAAAAAAAACACTTTTTAAGGTACGAGAGGATGTGAATTATTGTGAATAATCCACTAGAAAAAGGTGTTTTTGTGCACGATGCGTACGCGGAGTACAGTTACTCCTCTTTCCCGTGATTTATTCACACGGATACACAACCTCGAGTGTCTTATTGCTTTTATTTTTATTTATTATTAACACACTAGGGCGGCACAGTGGCTTAGTGGTTAACACGTTCTCCTCTCAGCGCTGGGGATTCATGGTTGGAATGTCAATCTGGGAGTTTCCATGTTCTTCCTGTGTCTGCGTGGGTTTCCTTCGGGTTTTCCAGTTTCCTCCCACATTCTTAAAACATGGAATCAAGGTAAATTGAATGCTCTAAATTGCCCTGTATAGTGTTTGTGGAACCCTCATAGAGGAATAAGCGGAAGATAATGGATGGATGAATCTTATTCAAGGCTTCAAGGAGCTTTTATTAAGAGTACGATTTAAATATTAATTATGAATGAATTAACACACCATAAAAAAGAGGTTTGATTCATAAATGCAATTACTCTATAAACTCGCCTTCCGCGACATAATCTAGTCCGTTTTTTTAAACGACCCCGGATGCAAGTAAAATAATTCCGGGTTCTTTAACAATCAAATACTGCCAATTAGTGACCAAATGACAAAAAATTGTTTATAAAACACTTCGGGAAACAAGTTTGATTTCATTTGCGCATTTATACGAATGTGAAGCGGTCGTTGGGGTGGGTTGGTGTGAATAATGCCACGGACAGACAAGCGGCTCAGCCAATCAGATTTAAGGACCGTAACGACACGTTTTAGAATTCGATTTTAACAAATTATCTTGTTGTATGAGCGCCATCACAGGAAAACATGCTAAACTGCTTAAGTTTAATATTGGTCATTTAAAAAAAAAAAACTCCACTGTTTGACATCCAAAAAGACTCCGATTACAATACACCTCCAGCTCAGTAGGTGGCGGTAATGCACCTTACGTGGTTCTGCCACCCGACATGAAATCCGAAAGCAGGAGATTAAAACACAGAAATAAAGCGATAAAATCGGCCAATAAATAAATGTAGTCAAAAAAGAACCCGTTACGTGAACGTAGTGAGTAAAAGTAAAATGAATTAAGTGACCAAAATACTCCAGTAAAGTGCAGATATCTAAGAAAAAAAAATTACCACCGCAGCAAATAACAGTTTAAAAAGTTTAGGGCAAAATGTAAGTATTTAGAGCTTATATATTTATATATACAGTATATATAATAATTGATTAAAAGGGGCATTTAATATTCCAGTCTGGGTGGCTTTACCATGTCCTCCCTGTGTCCATGTGGGTTTCCCTTCACAGACCGAAAAACATGGATTCAAGGGAATTGGCGCCTCTAACTTGTATGAGTGAGTGTAATTTAGAGCATTCAATTTACCTTGAAGCCATGCTTTCGGAATGTGGGAGGAATCCACGCGGACACAGGGAGGACATGGAAACTCCACCAAGGTTAAAAAAATTGCAATACCAGGGCAGCACGTGGCTGAGTGATTAGCATGTTCTCTTCTCAGCGCTAGGGATTCTCTCTTGTTAATGACAATCAGCTGTGTTCCCACAGGTCCTGTGTGCTGGTTGAAGCTCTCTGATTCCTCATCCACACTGGTTTGATGGGTTTTTGTTTCTGATGGACATCAAACCCAGGTAAGTGGGATTAATCCTGTATTTCTGATTATTATATTTGCACCAGTTGTTTTTTTGTTTGAACTCTTTGTTCAGATTCTGGTCCCTCTGTCTTAACCTGTAATTACCTTTGAAATTAAGTTTAGGACTGTATTTCTTGTTTCTTCTCGGTCCTGAAACTTGATGCATGTGGTTTACTCTGTTTATCTCCTGCATCGTTCGGTCCATGCCACAGTTCATTGGTTCCGCTTAGTTGTTTGGTTCAGTTCTGGTTCTTTTCACGTTTAACGTGGTCAACATGACAATACGACTGACACAACTGAGCATTCTTTCATTATTACCACCTACATTTGTAATTTACTTGTGCGAGTCAATTTAACCGGGCGGCACGGCGGCTTAGTGGTTGGCACGTTCTCCTCTCAGCGCTGGGGATTCCTGGTTCGAATCCCATCTGGATGGAGTTTCCATGTCCTCCCTGTGTCCGTGTGGGTTTTCTCCAGGTTCTCCGGTTTCGTACCACCCTCTGCAGTGACCGACTATCCAGTTGGGTGCTGCTTCCAAACCAGGTGATGGAAATATCTCTCTTATTGGTGCAGGAGTAGAAGTTCCGCTGGACCTTCAAGGGCAGTCTGAAGTCCCATAGGCATCGGAGGTGGAAGAAACGCTAACAAGCCGTCTTTGGCGGGTACTGCGCGATGAAACACGCACTATATGGGGCAATTTAGAGCATTCAAGTTACCTTAAATTCATGGTTTCGGATTGTGGGAGGAAACCCACAGAAAGAACATGTCAACGCCAGCCAGCTTGGGATTCAAACCTGAATCCTGAGCACTAATAGGCGGACGTGCTAACCACTAAGCAACCGTGCCGCCCTTTTAAATTCATTAATTTAGTTTTTTTCTGTATATATATATATATATATGTTATTTAATTCCTTTTACTGTATGCAGAGCATATATTATTATATATATTATTTTGTCTCTGCTCTCCTGTCCTGCTTTAGTTACGAAATTTGTAAGTGCACTCAGGATCCGATTGCCATCTGGTTGGTTTGGGACGATCCCAAGAACGGTTCCTTCCGGTGTTGAGTGTCGAGGTTTGAATTGGTCTGCGCTTCGAGCGTTTCTGAAATAATTTTGCGGCGTGTGCATCTCTGAATCTGATTACATTGAGAATGCGTGCCCTGAGCGCGTCTATCAATCTGCCTGTGCTGGAATCTGTTCACGCAGAGATGTAAATTACTCTGATAAAAACATTTGTAAATGAGTCTGTGCTGAAAGAACTAATTGTGAGCCTTCTATTGGGAGCACACACACACATACACACACATACACACACATTGGGCATCCTGTATCTGTTAACACTGTAAACACTTATGAATCAGTTTGCAGCAGGAACGCCCGCGAGTCTGACTGGCCGTCGGTGTATGAAGGCTTTCCTACCGGAACACCATAAGGCTGTTCCTGTTTTAAAGCGCAGTCTGTGTTGGCCTGTGTCCTCGTTAGCCCTCGGCTCTGATTGGTGCACGTTATTATTAAAGGTATATGGTTTGTCTGATCATTCTGGTCACTTCATAGTCTTCTAACTCACTTGGGTTGAGCTTTATAAGGTACTAGCTGTACCCGCTACGCGTTGCTGGGGCTCATCTGGTTCAATTTCAAAGAAAGTAGCGTATCAGAAACGTGCAATTTCTCTTTTAACTTCTTAGCAACTGTTCACCAAGCGCCTCGCGTCACCCTCTTCCACTCTATCCATACAATGGTCACTATATGGCAAGCGCCTCTCGTCATCCCCTCCATGTTCTCTTCTCAGCGCTGGGGATTCCCGGTTCAAATCCTGATCTTGGTGGAGTTTCCATGTCCTCCCCGTGTTCGCCTCTGAGATGCTCTCCTCTGGATGGGCATGGGGAACCCCACTGCGACCCTAGTAGAGGAATCAGCGGGAGATAATGAATGAATCTTATTCAAGGGTTCAATGAGATTTTATTAAGAGTAAGATTTAAATATTAGAATATAGGATAACAAGATAACAAAGTTGTGAGATCTAAAATATAGAATATATAAATGTAGCAGCATTTCAATACACATTTGGCCTGGCCATCCATTCGGAAGGGTGGGATGTTTAATTAGACACATTGACCATTACTGACTTTAAGATTCCACTAGCTCTAGCTAGCACTAGCGCCGTCCTGCAAAGTCTTTAGCTGAGATGCTAATAAGAAGGTAGAGCTATTGATTTCCTACTTGGATAGTTTGAAGACGAGTCAATGACTAAATGAGAAACATGAGAATCAATTGCTCTCATTGGTTTCATTACAAAGACGTTGGTGAGAAGGTCAAATGCTTCCTGACATTAATTTACATCAGCAGGTCGTCGGATGCTTCTTAAGTTGTGGCTGTTTCTGTACCGGAGTCTGTGCCAGCTCTATGAAACAAATATGTCTTCACCGTTTAAAGAATACAGACAGCTTTTTATTAGGCTTGATTAAAAAAACAGAGCTAAACAGAACTGTGTGTGTGTGTGTGTGTGTGGGGGGGGGGTCCAAAACATTCTGCTCCTCATTAGTCACTCATTATGACAATGAATCAGCACCGAGCCAACAGCAGGAGCACCACCAACAGCAGATGGCATGTGGTCCTCATGGCACTGCTTTGGGTTTATCACTGAGCTAATCGCGGATTTAAATCTATGCTAGTAAACGGCAAAGCGCTCACGGACTCAACACTGATTCTCACACTTCCCGAGTACCTACAACGCTGAAGCTTGGCATCGTAATTCTCTACCATGTCCTTGGAAAAATTAAATAGTTCTCACTTTCTTACGTTCAATGGTTCCTTTGATATCGCCATCAAATGCAAGACCCCTCCAGTGTCACTGCTTCCTGAAGACCTACAAGTCTGAAACCTGTTTCATGTCCTTGGAAAAACAAGTTCTTGCTTTCATTCATTTATAATCTTCCGCCTAATCCTCTACTAGGGTTACTCTGCAGATCCACCCAAGACAGGGCGCCAATCCATCGCTGGGGTTCCTGCTTTCGTACGTTCGATTGTTCGTTCGCCATCGCCATCCAACACAACACCTCAGATGGATTGGGGCTTCCCGAGTACCTACAAAGCTGAAGCTTGGCATCGTAATTCTCTACCATGTCCTTGGAAAAATTAAGTAGTTCTCACTTTCCTACGTTCAATGGTTCCTTTGCTATCGCCATCAAATGCAAGACCCCTCCAGTGTCACATTGTGGTCTTCCCGAAGACCTACAAGGCTGAAACCTGTTCCATGTCCTTGGAAAAACAAGTTCTTGCTTTCATTCATTTATAATCTTCCGCTTAACCCACTATTAGGGTTGCTGTGCAGATTCACCCAAGACAGGGTGCCAATCCATCACTGGGGTTCCCTGCGTTGGCTATCCAATGCAACACCTCGCATGGATTGGCGCTTGGCATGTAGCTACAAAGCTGAAACCCGACTCCGTCATTCCTTATCGTGTCCTTTGACCTCGAATTTAACCTACTGATAAATTCAGAAAGCAAGCGCGTGGACGCCGTAGTCCCAACTCGCACTATATTCGTTTCAGATTTGTAATCGCCCCAAACCTCGCTCTATAATACTACGTTTATTCGAAATATATAAACTCCAAACGCCATCATTCATTTACAAACAACTGCCTTTCAACTTTCACATTGTTATCAAGTCCTCCACCAGAGCGAAGCATGGGTATTCCGCTAGTCTTGTTATAAAGCGGGTAGTTCCGGTTCTTAAATCTGATTGGCTGAGCCATTTGTTCAGCCGTGACATTATTGACAATAACGCACACTTCTGAGCGCTTTTTACCATAATTTTATATCATTTAGTCTGCAGATGTTTTTGTATAAACTGCGATCTGTAACTGGAATGGCAGCTAGATGGCAGTATTGGAATCCTGTCACTAAAGCAGACTAGATAACGTCGCGGAAGATCGAAAGATCCGGTTATTAAATGCATTTCTGAAGCAAACCTTGTTTTTTTTTATTATATTTTGTATGTAATTGTTTTATAAAAGCAGACAGGTTGTGTATTTTTGTGAATAAATCACGGGAAAGAGGTGTACTCTGCTACGCGTCGTGCCTAACAACACCTCTTTACCGTGATTTATTCATAATAATGCCACGCCCCCTCATACCTTATTAATTTGCTAGAGATTTGTAATGTTGCAGGATTTGATTTTTCGTAATGATGAGTTCCATAGTCACAGTTTTTTCTCTTATACGTATTTATGCATAGAATTCTGGGTGAAAGTGCTGATGTATAAGATTACGTGGCTCATATTCCTGGTCCATGTTTCACTTTATGACCAGGCTATTGCCTTGGACCCACGGTCATTCTACTGCACATGAAAGGTGACACGGGCAATTTGGCTCACAATCTGTCACCCAGGTATTGGCTTTATAAGCAGCTGATGGAAAAAAGCCCCCGGGCTCTGGCTTTAGTCACACACAAACCGAGCTGCGCCATACATGCATACGTTTCACACCACATTACTCTCTGTCCTCCTCCATCGGAGAGAACTGGCAACCCTGTCCTAAATACGCCTTCGAGTGTCCCGACTTCAGACGCTTTTTGTTTGTCTGCTTTTTTGTATATGGCAAATATTTACATACAACAGTTTTCATAAGCAGGGTTTCTCCATGGTGGGTTGCAAACACATTCTGGATGGGTTGCAGACGGCTTGTAAAACATACATACATACATTCATCCATTATATTCCGCTTATTCCTCTACGAGGGTCGACGGTATCGGGCGTTGGGCAGATACACCCAGGTCAGGACGCCAAT
>JAOUQT010276896.1:0-16934 GCA_025769995.1 Xyliphius kryptos | reverse complement strand
TGCTCTAAATTGCCCTGTATAGTGTGTATGAGTGTGTGGCTGTGTGAGTGAGTGTGTACCCAGCGATGGATTGGCGCTTTGTCCTGGGTGTATCTGCCCAGCGCCCGAGACGTTCTCCCCTGGATGGGCATGGGGAACCCCCCCGCGACCCTCAGAAAGGAACAAGCGGAAGATAATGAATGAATGAATAAACTGACTGTATAACTCTGCATCTTTAATCAGTCCCCTTTACTCTGTTTACCTCAGGACCGTCAAAAAAGGCATTATTTGTGAAAAAGAATTATCAGCAGTGCAGTGACACAAATTAAAAGATAGTATGTTACTATAGGTTGCAAAGCAGTCGACCAACCAACAATGTCTAGCACTAACATTATGTGGCAATTTTTATACGCACTGAAAAAGATTCTGTCTCTTATTTTACACCTCACAATGTAAAGGAATCCGGTAACTGTTAACTGAGTGCAGAGACATTTGAGCGTGTGTTTAAAGATTCCTGTAGCACAGCAGTTTCTGATGCAATCGTATAATTATTAAACGTATCATTAACAACATCCACTAACACAAAACCACAAAGTTAGTGGCAGCACCTTGACAGTGCTAAGAATGATCCAACACCTGAAATACTGTATATTTTATATGTGGTAGTGCCAACTATTAAGGAAAAAGTAATGAGACTATCAAAGTATGTAAATAATAAATAGAACACGGTCTGAAATCAGTGACTTTCTTTCAACTATAATTGTTTTCACGGACAAGACATTAATTGTTCGTGACGTTAATGTTTGCCACGAAAAACCACAAGACACATTTAAATTAGCTTAGTGATCACTCCTAGTGTGGTTGATGCAGCACACTACTGCTGCATTGGTTATGCAAATACCTGAACTACATATTTTAACCTGTATCAGGACAAAAATAACTTGATAGTGTACATGCTGAATGCATGCAGTTTATACAAAATTGGTTCTCAAAATCAAGATGCAGGTCTTCTTTAATTTTCTAGAAATTGACAGCATAAGTCTCCTGTGACCTCGATAAAGTTACATTGTAACTCATCTTGTAACAAAAAGGGGCAAACTGTCCGTATTTCAGCGCCACACTAAGAATGGTGAGCAGGGTCTACTCCTCCATCTTAGATAACCACCTCAACAAAGTTTAACCTCAGATTAACACATTTTTCTGCAAGGTTTATATTTTTTGTAATAATGTGCAATGAAACCATGGAGAGAAATGTGTAAATCTGAGGTTAAACTTTGTTGAGGTGGTTATCTAAGATCTAAATACAAAATTAATCTTAATGAATTAAGATTTAAATTTAGTTCATACCCCACCATGCAAACCTAGTTCGCAGAAGATAATGAATGAATAAATGAATGAATCTACAAATTAATAAATTACCACTTTTCAAGTAAATAACCAAGTCTTATCTTTACATCACAAGTATTAAAAACATAAAAAGACAAACACTTAGCTCAAAAGACAAAACAAAAATGCATTTAATAACTTTGAAATTGAGTCTAAACTCTCAAACTTTAAAGCTTTTTTTTTATTCTGTGATACATTATGCCATAATGGTTATTTTTGAATCCATGTGATTGTGACAAATAATGTGAACAGTATCACTAAATTAGCAATGGTAGTACACAGCATATGGTGGACATTATAGATGTAACTGAAAACACATAATTTAAAGCCCTACACTTTTTTAGTTGCCCAATGATGCTTCAACAACACAACTCATGTTAGTGACCATAATCTTAAATTGATTTTAAAAGCATTATGAATAGTCTGTTGTACACAAGCAGTACATCTAATGAAAGTGAATGTATATTTAAGTACATTCTTAAAATGCATGAGAGCGTGTGAATAAAGCATTCACACCACAAATAGGTCCTGGTTTAATTTCCAGAATAAGTTTGCATGTTCTTGTGTCTGAGTTTGTCATTTTCCACTGGTCAACAACATGCATTTTTAAGAATTTGTGTTGCTTTATTGCCTTTGAGCAATTAGTTTATTAATTGCGGATAGTAAATGCTAAAACGAATTTAAGAGGCAGCATGGAACTACAGTGTTTTACACTCATGCCTCATAGTAAAATTAGCTTTGGGTTTGATTTCCAGGAAGATAAAGTATGGAATTTGCATATTCTATCCATGTCAGTGTAAATTTCTTTCTAAAGCTATGGGTTCCTCCCACAACTCAAAAATATACTAGTACTTGATTCCCCTCTTGGTGTAAATGTGTGCATAAATTTGGTTCTATTTGCGTCTGCCCTGTGATAGACTAAAGACCTGCTCAGGTTATTAGCCACAAGTCTATAATTACAGAGATTAAGCCACATTTATTTAATTTAAAAGCATTTAATAGAAAAACCAAAACATTTATTTTAAAATAAAATCATTTCCAAGTACAGACCTAAAAAAAAATTAAGAGTTTATGTTTACGCACACCCCCCCCCCCCAATCCCCCAACAGTTAGTCAGTATATTTCTTATTTTACTATTTAAATTGTGTGGCACGGGGGCTTAGTAATTAGCATGTTCGCCTCTCAGTGCTGGGAATCTGGGTGGAGTTTCCATGTTCTCCCGGTGTATGCGTGGGTTTACTCCGGGTTCTCCGGTTTCCTTCCAAAGTCCAAAAACGTGGATTCCAGATAAATCGAATGCTCTAAATTGCCCCATGTAGTTTCTGTGGGAGGATGTGTGAGTGAGTGTGTGTCCAGCGATAGATTAGCGCCCTGTATCTGCCTAACGCTTCTCCCCTGGATGGGCATGTGGCACCCCACCGCGACCCTAGTAGAGGAATAAGCAGAAGATAATGGATGGATGGATGGATGGATTACTATTTAACTTTGTTTAAAGGCAGCATGGTGGCTTAGTGGTTGGCACGTTCGCCTCTCAGCACTTGGGAATCCCGGTTCAAATCTCCCCTGGATGGGCATGGAAAACCCCCCCACAGCCCTAGTAGAGGATTAAGTGAAAGATAATGAATGAGTAAAAAAAACTTTGTTCAATTTACTTTGTTTTAAAGCTTCTTAGTGTCTTTGAACATTTTCAAACAATTCTGCTGTTTTTGGGGTACATACATGATGTAAAAATAGCATAAAGGATAGCTTCTTAATACAAGTGTCATGCATAGTTCACTACAAAAGCCCCACACTGCATACAAATTTGAAGTTTATTCAGGGAACTAGAATAATCATGGCATAAGTACAGGTTTATTTTCAAATGCTTAAAAATCCGACTACAACCTATTGTTATTTCCTTGGCAGAGACAGATTTTCAATTAAAATGTCCTGGTATTTATGATTTCATGTAACATAATTAGGTTTTCAGGGCATTTGAAGGAAAAACTGCCCCACGGCATTACAAACATATTATTGCGCTAAACAGTACACATATTAAAGCTATACTCCTGCCTTTTGCGCAGCACAGCGACCCTTCTGAGGATAAGTGGGCCATTTTTTATATTATTTGTAAAAGTAATTTTTATTAAGTTTTTGCTTGTATATACTTGGTAGGTGTAATTCTTCATATAACTCATGCATGTCTACTTAAAACAAATATTCAACAATTATGACTGGTTAACCTTAATACTTTTTCAGTTTTAATGTACATCTTCTTTTATTTATTTTTTATTTAGTTGGCTGCAGCTGTACTTTTTTTATGACTCTTTTTACTGCCCAAGAAAATCTTGCAATGTGCTTCTGTGCATAGCCGGTTGATGGTCGACTGGTGTTCCTTCAATTTTCAGATAATGACTCAGTGATGCTTATGGGAACATTTAGGAATTGGGGAATCCATTAGTAAACAGTGTTATTGCAGTGTTATTAAACTTGCTTCTACCATCATGAAGTGCTTTTGTGTTAAGTTAATGCTAATGATTAGTTTACATTAAGAAGGTATACATTTTTGGTAACTTTTGGCGATATAACAGCATTTACTAAGCCAGTAAAATAACCCGGACTAGTGTTTTTTCTTACAATTGGGTGTCTATGCAATTCCACTTTATTATACATTACTAATTTCTTTATCATTGCACAAATATTACTAAATTTGCCGACGCACAGCATAGCGAAAGTATTCATGTAGTCAGCGTATTGTTGAGCAAACTGTATAACTGGCTCCTACAGGGGCATAAAGTTGATCAGCCACACATTGAAGATTTGTGAGAGAGTTGTGGAAGCTTGGCTTAGACAAGAGGTGACTGTTTGTAAGCAGCAGTGTTGTTTCATGCCAAGGAAGAGCACGCAGATTTTTGTCATTAATATGCTGATGGAGAAGTGTAGAGAAGGTCAAAAAGAGTAACACTGTAGATTTAGAGAAAGCTTATGACAGAGTGGCAAGGGAGAAAATACGGTGGGGTATGAGAAAGTATGGAGTGGCTGAGAAGTATGCAAAACTTGTTCAGGACATGTATGAGAATAGCGTGACAGCGGTGAGATGTGCTGTAGGATTGACCGCTTGGTGTAGGTGGGGTTATATCAAGGTTCAGCCCTGAGCCCTTTCTTATTTTCCATGGTGATGGACAGGTTAACAGATGAGGTCAGACAGGAATCGCCTAGGACTATGATGTTTGCCAAAAAATATTGTGATCTAAAGTGGGAACACGAAACAGGTAGAACAGAACTTGGAGAGGTGGAGATATAATCTGGAAAGGAGAGGAATGAAGGTCAACCATAATAAGAGAGAATCCATGTGTGTGAATGTAAGGGAGACAGTTGGTACAGTTAGGCTACTTGGATAAGTGGTCACGAAGCAGCAGGAGTTCAGGTACTTGGGTACCAAAAAGGGGATGAAAAGAGTGCAGGCAGTGTGGAGTGGATGGAGAAAAGTGGCAGGAGTGTTGTGTGATAGCATCAAAAAGAAAATATTTATGAAAAGAGTAGTGAGACCAGCCTTGTTGTATGGTTTGGAGACAGTGGTAAGGAAAATTAGACAGGAAGCAGAGCTGGACGTGGCTGAACATAAGATGTTGAGGTTTTCTTTAGGATGGACAGGATTAGGAATGAGTACATCAGAGGGACAGCAGGGGTTGAAAATTTGGGGAATAAAGTTTGAGAGTGCAGACTGAGATGGTCTGGACATGTGCAAAGGGGGGACAGTGGATATATCAATAGGAGAATGTTGGCGATGGAGCTCCCAGGCAGGAGACAGAAAGGAAGGCCAAAGAGGAGATATATGGAAGTGGTAAAGAAGGATATGCAGAGAGTTAGGGTCAAAGTAGAAGATGCAGAAGACAGGGTGAGGTGGAAAAGATTGACTCCTTGTGGCGACCGCTAAAAATGAGAAGTTTAAAGGAAAAGAAGAAGACTGTATGCTTCCGTGACTAAGAACAATGGATAGCACGTCTCCGAAGGTATCCCAATGTTAGGTAAAGCCATATTTCAAAGTTTGAAAGCAACAGTTTTGTCAATGACATTTTTCCAGAGATATCTGACTGATATTTGAAATAGATTTCTGATGCAGGAATTTGTATAACACTGAAGAAATTGTTGAAGCGGTGGCCATCTTATGTAACAAAATGGGGTGGGGCTCCATCGTCATTATCCGATGGTTTGGCAGGGAAAAAGCGGGTGGGGCTTCATCATGCGTATTACAAGGTTCAGGGACTTAGTTCTTTATATATGTAGTATATATAAATTACTAATAATACCAACTAGTTTTTAAAAATGAAAAAAATACAGACACGTAGCTGTAAACTGTTTTTTTTCTGACGTCATAAATGCATCCATTATCTTTAAATGTCTAATAATCATATTTTATATGTGCAAACCCACTTTCTTTAACAGAGGAAAAAAGAATAGAAGATCAAAGTAAAACATTTTGAAGGTGAGGAAAGATCTTGTGAAAGAAATGACTGTGATTACTTTTCTTAAATGCTACTGAAGTGTGGAGCTGCAGTGGCATGTATTTACCTGTGAAACGTGTCCAGGTGAACTCTTCTAGTCTGACCTCAGAGGAAATGTTGAGCGTTCATCATGATTTAACCACCCACTGTCAAGGCATCATATCTCCTGGAACTCCTGCTTTTAAAAGACAAACGTTTAATCACTCTGTCAGTACATTGAGTAAATGATTTATTTATAATTAAAGGTGCATAAATGTTTTATTTTACTTTTTAACAATACACTAGACACTTATTATTTATGTAGTCTTGCTAGGATACAATATCTTTCAGTTTAGCTCTTTATTATTAGCTCTTAAGTATTACTTTTCATATAAATATAAACTGCAGGCCTGCTTGCACCTGAAGCACATCTAGATCTCCTTTGATTACAATAATTACAGTACACAGTGATCCAATTCTTTATCCACATTTAAACACTACAAAATAGAACAAAACCTGGTGCATACAATGTTTATATGTCTTAACTGAATTCCCGTAACTAAACACACACCATCGCTTTTCAAGACCTAATCCTTCTTTTTTTTAAATCGAGCAGTGTTTTTTTTTCCATCATTAGTATGAAATAGCTTATTTGGGTGCATGTGTGTGCTCTGTATGTGGCTTTGCTGAGGTGGTCTAGGAAAGGCTTAGCTGCTGAGCTAGCACTCATTAGCTGGAATGAAGTCTGGGTAACACATTCCATCCATCATTGCCACCAGAAGTACTGGTGAGAAGGAAATTATTCTCTAAAACCACCAACCATTTTCATATGGTTACAGCTCACCAGTGGCAAAAAATTGTAATGCGAAGCCCTTTGGTAGCAACATGCACAAACATTATGATCAGCAATCATAGGCTTGCGAAAGCTACTGCCTGAAGGAGGTCTCTCCATGAATTTTTTCATGTTAAAAACCCATGAATAAATGTGGTTTAATGCTGGTCCCGAGCCAGGAGTATACAGCATTGACAACCAGGCTTCTCAAACATTTTTTAAAGTAAATGCTCAAGTTTTGTGTGTGCACCAAGCTCACGCTTCCTTTGGCTGTTACTATAGGCAAAATGTGTTTGATAATGAAACAATTCCTGTATGTATCAAAGTAACATGGGAGGTTTTAGTCTTTGACTATTTAAATGCATAATCATCAAACTTGCACAAAGTTTTTACAGAATGAAAAACCAATTTTGTGTGTGAATGTCAATCACGGATATGCCACATCATTTTGTGCTGCAAGCCAAAGAGAAGTGTTTTAAAGTGGAGTAAAACATGAGATTAAGCTCCATCCTATTAATGACGATAGCTTTATCAAGAAAGATTCTACCATGTGTACAGTGTTTATTTTATGGGCCAGTCATGGGCTTGTGGTTAAGCAACCAGCCTTGCAACCTGAAGGTCCCTGGTCCCATCAAGTACTATGGCTGAAGTGCCCATGGGCAAAGCACCTAACTCCAACTGCCCTCGGTGCAGCATATACAAGCCTGCCTCCCGCTCCTGGCACATGCGCTCACTTTACTCAGTGTGTGTGTATATGTGTGTGTTTCACTGCATGGATGGGTTAAAGGTGGAGAACCAATTCCTCTGTGTGTAAGCATAGTAGACAAAAAAATAGATGACTTTATTCAGGTGTCAGATGCCTCACAGGGTTCACCTGATTCCTAATATTTTCTAATTTTACAATGTTGTAAGATAGAGATGTCTGATATGTAGAAAGTATGTAAGACATAAAAAAACAATCAATATAGTTCAAAATTCAATTAGTATATATTTTTTCTTTTACATTTGCATAGTTTGATATGTAAAACATTATGACTATAATAAGTGAAAAGGTTATGACTATAACAAGTGAGAATTTGTCAATGACGAGAAAAGTATTATTTGTTTTCAACTGGAGGGCCATGACGAACTTGAAAGAGAGGGCCATTTTCTCCACACACCTGTGGCAAATCAGTGAAAGTGGACCAGCAGTAAACTACCATCACTTGTGTTGTGGAAAGGCTTGTCATTCAGGAATGTGCTGGACAACTTTTCCTTGTCAGACATTCAGGTTAAAGGTTTTGTGTGGCTGTCTGTGTGTGGTCTGCATTGTCGCAATAGTCAACATAAGAAAGCAGCGTTTCAAAGCAGGCTAACTTTAATTGAATTTGTTTTATTTATTTGCTAACAACCAGGTATAGCTATACTTCAAATAACTAAAGTTTTAATAAAGCTTTTAAATTAGCAACATGTAGAATTGTTGTCCCATGTCACAAATGATTCAGTTAAATTGGGAATTATTTAAATACGAACAATAAACAATAATATTATGACATTTGTATTTCCTAGAACTTCGTCATAATTAAATAAAAGGCCTTTACTTGTAATTAAAACATACTGCTGTGCTTGTGTAAAGTAAATTAAAGTAATAGGAGTAATGACCTGTAATTAAAAACTTAAAACAGAAAACAAATTTTGGAAAATCATTAATGTCATTTCCAAATACAATAAAACAGCCTCTCTAATTTTCATTCAGTAATCACAATTTACTGCAGAGACTTTACTTTTTCACTGCCAAGAACTGTCCAATGAGCACTTGAAAGCAACCAGCTGTCTTAGATCATCAGCGTTTTTCCACTAAGACCGATGATAGTGTTATTCACTACGCATGAGCTAACAGTCTTACACATTGCTCTTTGTGACACTCCAGTTTGTGTGTCTCCTGAACAAACAGATGCAGCAACAATATTCTTTAGAAACATTCAGGTATAGTTTTGGACATGAATGCATGTTTAGAGACAGATAAGCCTCTAATGATCATGTCTAAAATCAAAAAGAATAATTTCAAGAGGCAAATGCATTCCAAATAGATTGGTGCTTTAGGCAAGTTCTTTAAAGGAAACTTTGCTACGTCTGCCAGCTAGCTTCAGCTTGCTAGGAATCTGGGAACTAAGACAATCATTTTGCCCTTTGGCCATTGTTTTGAGTTAACAGTCTACAGAGGATAATCACATGCAATTGAGACCAACTGCCAACTTTCCCATTCCATGACAGCCTTCGTTTTCTTTTTCTTGGAATGTATTAAAAGTCTAAAAGCACTGTTACAGTTAAAGGTGGAAAACTATGTGACTCTTTCTGAAGGCAGGACAGTCATCTCACGGACTGTGTGTTTAAATCAGATTTGTGGGAATCTATTACAAATTCCAGGCACTGAATATGACTTGAATAACTGACTTCAATATTCTTACTTTTTATAAACTGGGATTGTTTTATCTGATGTTATATTTAGTGCTAAGGCAGATATGATCTACTATTAAATGGTTCATGAGATATTTTATGATTATTTTTCACTTTCAGACAACACTTACTGGCATTTACATTTAACATTTTTTGTCATTTAGCCAATACTTTTATCCAAAGCGACTAACAAGTATCCCAGTATTGTTGGGGTCAGTCAGATCACAGGGTTGTTTATAGAGCCCCTTGAAACAATGACGGTTAAGGGTCTTGCTCAAGGACCCACATTAGTAACATAAGTGGACCTGGGATTTGAAACCAAAACTCTTGAATTGTTAGCACAACACCCTAACCACTGTACTACCATACCCTGGCTTTAATACATTCCAAATTACATTAAAATTAAAGTACACTAGTAACAAACCAATACAGGTAGCAATAGTATGTGAAACTCCTTCATTCAGTAACATAACATATATCTATATGATTCATATGATCTATATAATTTGCAATCTTTGAATTGTGACTTAAACATAGTATGTGTTTTGCAGAAAATATTTATAGTTTAATTATCATGTGCCTTCATCTTTTTAAATAGTGTACTAGATATTTTCAGCATTGTGTTTGCGAAATCCAGTTGTGTGAGCACCTTTAGAATGACCTTGGACCCATCCAACAATCTTTTAAAATCTGTTACATTGTATTTTTGGTGAACTGAACTGAGATAAATAAATAATTACAAAGTATTCTGTAACCTTTGAATATCTCCATTTCCAATCGCTGTTTGGAACAAAATATTTAAAATTTTCAGGCAACAAAATTTTGTGGTCTGTTTTTAGATTAAATGGATTTTAGCAGTTTACCAAGTTGATCAGCTCCTAGAATCTTTAAAAGTAGTTAAAATGTGAAAGTACAATATATGCTATAGGATAAGATGCATTTTTGACAAACCCAGAGTTAAGGTAAACCACAACACTGAAAGGCTTAAGTAAGATAAGTAAGCAACTCTAATTTGCATTTTAAAATTTCTTTGTTGAACCTTTGTTGAACCATAGGAATTGCTTAATTTTTAGGTGTGAATGGCCAATCTGATTGGCAGCAGTAAAAAGATAAACACAGGAAAACTGGAGATAAATACCGCTCATATTACTTGGCCTGATTTTGGCTCATTGTGTATATATATTGAAGTGATATGCTTCACATCATTGAAATTCAGCTTTGCACAATTTCTACAGAATTCCCAAGAGATATCTACCAAGAGAGCAAAGTATTTTAGTGCAGGTCAGTCATAATACACCATTTGCAAGCACTTGTCCTCAGGCAGAAAGGTTAGAAAGTTCAGTTCTTTGCCCTGTTAATTTTATTGTATTTGGCAGTTACTTCCAGATGTTAAAACCTATTATTATTAATATTATTATTGTTTATCACAAGAGTAATACAAAACTGAATGTAGTTACATTTTACATTTCAACATTTAAAATTAAAAGTTTGTTAAAGACATTTATTTTACTGGCATATTTATCACACTATAAAAGTATATATAAACTGAAGAACAACACTAAACACATAGAATAAATATACTATAAATGGATAAACTGTATTTTTGGAGTTAAACATTCACTAATCCTGACTATATAAAACAGTTTCAACATTTAAAAAGCTAACAAAGTCATAGGTGTCAAGAAATGATGAAATGTTTAATGAACCAATAACTCAAAATAAAACTCAAATAATAAACCACTATTTCCCCACTATATTTATAACCTTCCTAAAACAACAATCCTAAAACAACTTTCATTTTTTATTACAGCAGTTTCTGAAAAATTGGTGAAGATATAAAAAGTGCATATATGCAGCATACTAATGCATGTCATTTTGTATCCAGAAAGGCAATATTTATTTTAAAAATAAAACAAGTAGTAGTAAGACTGTTTCTAAGAAGCAGTTAACCATTAGTGATCAACAGTGTTTTGGAAATAAACTTTAATAAGTACTACGAAATTTTAAAGTGTGTCTACATAACATTTATACTTAGTACTTGTGTGGTCAGACACCGATGTAAGACTCAATCTTCAATCTAGTTTATCCTAATGATGTTCAGTGGATTGTAATTCAGCATTCTGTGTGGCACAGAATGGGCAAACCAAATTGCTCAAAAACCTAATACATGGAATTTGACCGGGGTCCCCAAACTTTAGCACTAAACTGTAACTCCTCTAACTAAAACATAGAATGTTTGCAGGATTGGAATCCTTGTCAAACTGTTTAACCTTGACAGACATGTCTTGACAGAAACTGTAAGAAATTCTTTCTATTGGGTACTAAAATGAGGAAAACCATCCAGCATGGCAGAAGATAGAGAGAGAAGAATGTTGGCAATGACCCAAGTAATAAAGGCTTTTAAAATATTCCAACAGTTTACAGAATAGTGAAGAAAAGATGTGTCAGAGATTTTCTCATGGGGAAACACCTGCAAGTCTCGAGCTTATTTTAGGGGAGTAAAGCTTATACATTGCAGACAGTTTACCTCAAAATCCTGATTTATGTCTTCACGAGGACAGAATGCATACACTTAAAATCAAATTTATAGAAGCGTTGTAGAATCTAAGCCACATGTTGGCACGTATTTCCGGTCCATGGCTGCGTCTTCAAAAGAAATGCAACAAAATTCACTCAGCTCTCAAACATTATGAGAACAAGACAGTGCATTGGCACGTGAGACCAATTTGTCTTTTTCTTACCAACAATAATTTTCCTTCAAGCACTTTTAAAAACCATTACACAGCTGACAAATTTATGTTTCCTGATATTTAGTCTGTCTTGTTAATCATTCCATTAACAGGGTGTTTGTTTTTATAATGTGCCACTTGAGCCACAGATTTCTCAAGTTACTCTTGTTATCCTGAGAGTAATTCTTAGTTCTGTAGGGAAACCTCTGAGGTCAGCATAGTAACCTTTTGCAGTAGCCCTATTAAAAAGGTCAAATAATGATGTTATATTAAATTATTTAAGTACATGTGTTACCAAACACCAAATGTTCTAGTTTATTTTGCAGGTGAATCAAGGTCTGTAGAAACTAATTCCAAACTAATAGGAAAATCAAAATATTCAGCTTAAGGGCAAAAGCTTTCTTTGTACTCAACGAAATGTACATACTGCAGATTGAGCTACAGGCACCAACTATTTCGCTAAGAAAGCAAATTAACAGTTTTGATTTATGTGAAGCCTTATTTCTGAATATTCTGTAAACACATTGTTGACTGAATAACTTTCTTGCTGTACTTTTAGGGCAATTTGCTACATGTCTGGAGAATATCTCTGCCTGTGGTGTTTGACCTGTGTCCCAGAACAATAAGCATATTTTGGATTCAAACTAAACAACAGGTCAAACCTTACGATCTATGTGTATGAGTGAAAGTACAGGTTTTTGCATGTTCTTTTATTCATAAAGCCTAAATGACTAATACAAGTATATAATTAAAAAAGCAGATACTTTTGCAGTTAATAGCCAGCGTAAGTTTCCCCACAAATACAGTCAGTTCAACACCACTATCTGAACAAAGAATGTAATGAGATGTAATGACCAGTATTCATAAATGGGTAATGAGTGACTGAGGCGTGACTGAGGTGTAACTGAGAAGGAGATCCTCTTGCTCATGTTATAATGCATGGCATTGATTACTTGTGTAGTGATGACAGTCAGCCTGGATTATGATCATATGAGAGATAAGAGCTGCATTTGTGTCCTCCTGCCAATTTCACATCCTTACTACTGCGTGGCTTGAGGTGAGATTAGTTGCATGCAGTAATTCAAATCCCAAAAGTAATCCAATGAGCCAGTGAGAGGTATGATTTCTGTTCCCTGCCCCTGCAGGTATTCTCACAGACTGATGCAGAAACTTTAAAAAAAAAGCCTGTTGCTCATTTCGAATGTGAGAGAAAACACTACAAAATGTGTTACGTTAGATGCAGAAGAATGAAACACTGCACAAAACGTAAAAGTTTAACGTCGTTAAATAATAAACTAAGCAGCTAGAAATGTGTATAACATTTAAAATAGGATAAAATCCCACAATAAAACATCTAATGGGACTAATTTGACTAATTCCTAATTTTATTGTTATAACAAGGATAAAAGAAGTCATATAATCACATAAGAGTTCGTTAAAAAAAAATCAAACCTTAATTTTTGGGCAGATCCCTGAAAAAATTCTTGACAGACAGTTTCTATCACTTTCTTGAGTGGTGATAGATGTTGATATTCCAGTTACAGAAGTTCCCAAATTCCAGTGTTACGCTGTCGCTTAATCCCAAAATTCAGACCAGTGAATCTTAATCCTTCTGTCATCCAGTGAACACAGCACTGTGGAAGTTGAGAAATACACCGCTGGAAAAGTTAGAGCTGCGAACACGAGTCCCTATTGAGTGCCTCTTACGGGAAGGGCACACTCCAGGTCCTAGCGCCTGCCCCGTTGTTTATGAGTTAATATGTTATCCGAAATTCAGGAATCCAGTAGAACCTTTCATTTCACGGCTGTTCATGGGAAGCCATAAACAGTACAGGTGTTAGCCTCTTCATTTAGTGAGTCCAAGAACAAAACAACACAGCTAAAGAAACAGCTTTTACTGGCATTCCTTAAACGACTATTGCAGTCACAAATCCTACAGCAGACATTTAAAGACGTCACCCATTATTAATAAAACCTTAGTCACAGTGTACTATGTATGACATGTTACATTTTATTAAATTGATAAATCCTAAAATTTATATTCCTATTGAACAATTTGATTTGGTTTACTTTTGGTTCCTAGAACTAATAAAGTTAATGCTGGTGGTAGAGCGTTCTCCCACAAAGCTCCCCAACTTTGGAATAGCCTTCCAGTTACTGTCAATCTTTAAAAGTAGATTAAAAACACATCTGTTTACGTTCAATTAATTCCATGTAGATAAAGGTGTAGCTCTCAGGTTTGGATGTGTTGGGTTGGTGATCTGGGATAGTCTCTGCTGGCATTTCACCTCCTCACTCTGCTCATTATTAGTAGAGGGCGTGGCGCTGAAATGATGCTATTCTGGGGGGCCCTCTCGACTTCTGTAGTATCTGCCCCTTTTAGGTCTGCTGCTCTAGTCAGTTATGTCAGAGTCACATGCTGCACTGAGTGTCAATCATGCTACATTTATTACAGAATTACTGTGCTTTATTAGCTCTAACTGTGTTTCTTATCAGTCATCTTAAGGAGTCATTGTCTCCTTGTCTATGGCAAGGAGCACTATATACTGCCGGAGCACTGCGGATACCACAATACATATATATAATCTCTCCAACTGACTCGGTCCATAATCTTGTTTTTTCAATTGACAATCATTTAAAACTTTCAGATCAGGTCACGAAAACTGCCCGCTCCTGCAGATTTATTCTATATAACATCAGGAAAATCAGACCTTTCCTAACAGAACAGGCTACTCAACTGCTGATCCAAGCCCTCATCCTATCCCGGCTCGACTATTGTAATGCTCTTCTTGCCGGTCTTTCAAATTCAACAATCAGAACTCTGCAATTGGTGGTCTGTATTTCATTGTTAGAAAAAGCTTTTCTTTTTTCATTTTAAAAAATGAACTAGGGTGGCGTGGTGGCTTATTGGTTAGCACATTCGCCTCTCAGCACTGGGAATTTTCTCCTCTGGATGGGCATGGGGAACCCCACCGCGACCCTAGTAGAGGAATAAGTGGAAGATAATGGATGGATGGATTATATCATGGAAGTCTGGATTTAGAACTATACTCAAATCTCAAAGTCGCAGAAAACCAGATTATTAGCAAACTTGCTTTCAATAAACACACAACACAAAACATTTGCATTTTAAAAAAAGCAAATAAGGCCCTCAAAGTTGTGCATTATTGTGACTAGATAATGAGAAAGAGGTGTAGCAGAATAAGGGCCTAACAAAACATAATGCTTCTTATTTAAACCAGAAAAAACAACGTTTTTTTATTTACAAACTTATAACCATTTGTCTATTTCACCATTTGTCTATTTTATTAACTTCTGGAAAGGGTAGTAAAAGGTTTGTGGTATGATTTTTTTTTTTTTTGAGGGGATATGATCTGATTTCAAGAACTAAGCTTGCTGTTCCTCACATCATTACTTTAATCATCAATCAATTGCCTAATTTAAAATAGGGCCTGGTTATTAACACAAACATTACCTGTTTTACCTCAGTTTAATAGTTTTTTTTCAGTTGGCAGTGCATTTTATATTTGGCATGCTGCATGATAAGCTTCCTCCTTTTTAATGCAGACGCTTTTTTTTTCTTAAGTTGATACACAAGACCTTCCTAAATAAATTCTACTGTAAAGCACCATGCTTCCTTCAACATGTACTAGAAAGACATAGAATTTCTGTTTGAAATGATAAACCTGTGTTAGACTTTTCTTTTTAAATATTTGATTTACTGAGCACTGATGGCTTATGCTTTTAAGTTTAAGAGCAGTGGAAGAATATTTCTAGTACTGTTTTCAAGTTTTTTAGGCAGATTGTGGGCAGCCTGTATGAGCCCTTCATTTTCCCACAGCAGTTTAAACCACAATAAACAGATACACTCAGTTTCAAAAAGAAGGCAGCTGCTTTTTACAGGGCTGCCACAGGAATGTCCAATTCATGTACCAGCATGGCCATTAATGTGATTTCTTTTTTAATTTGTTTTTCTTTTGGCAATGAAAAAACTGATTTTGTCATTTCCTTTTAAATGATGTTATTTGCCTTGCAACTTTTATGTCCTATGTTCCAGATTAGTCATATTTGTGCATACTGTATTCCTAGTCTTTACAATTTAAGGTAATTGTCTATTTCATTTATTGCTCTTTCTTACTTCCTTGCCACTACATTACAATAAGAAATGTGTTGTACTTCATACTCCTCCACAAAAAAAGATTTTGGCAAACATTCACAAGCCTCTGCAATGTTACAACATTTATTTCAATACATTTTTCCCTTGTATTGATGATGAGACATTTGGACCACTGTGCAAAGTCCTAATTAAAAACAGCTAACAGCTAAAATGCAACATGTCAAAATAAATGAGCATACACACGAAGAGGGTTTGTATATAGTTGGCAATCACTCAACCTTGGAGTCCTCAAACTTTTCTGTAGTAATTTAATTTACATCAGGTCAGAAAAGAATCAATTACTGTCAACTATTCCTTTTATATTCCCATTTGTAAGTTTTTCAGTACTTGTACAATTGTTTTGCAACTTTTATTTTTTATATTTAATTATGATTTGATTTGGTCGGCATGGTCGCATAGTGGTTAGCGCATTCACCTCCCAGTGCTGGGGGTTCCTGGTTCGAATCCCAATCTGGGTGGAGTTTCCATGTTCTCCCTGTGTCAGCGTGGGTTTTCTCCGGGTTCAAAACATGGATTCCAGGTAAATTGAATGCTTATAAATGTCCTGTATGCCTTGTGGATTTGAGAGTGAGTGTGTGCCCAGCGATGGATTGGCGCAATGTCCTGGGTGTATTTGCCCAGCGCCCAAGATTATCTCCCCTGGATGGGCATGGGGAACCCCACCGCAAACCTAGTAGAGGAATAAGTGGAAGATAATGGATGGATGGATTATCACATTAAGGTCTGGATTTAGAATCATACACAAAATAAAAGTGGAAAATCAAATGACAGGCTGATCCAACTTTAGTGGAAATTCCTCAAGACAAGTTTAAATGAGGCTCAGTAATGTGTGTGGCCTCCACATGCCTCCACGTGTTATATATACACTGGAGATCAAAATTAGAGAACAACACACAATTTCCTAAATGTCAAGGTCACTATGTAGTCCTATG
>JAOUQT010276895.1:0-28580 GCA_025769995.1 Xyliphius kryptos | reverse complement strand
CAACGAAGAAAATTGCTTACGAATTCTGTTTTTGAGTTCTCAAAACTTTTGGACCCGTTTTGACGCCATAGTTTTGACCGTTTTTTTGACAGGTTTGATTGGCCAATCGGAAAGCTTTTACTGGAAAAAGACCAAAGCCGGTGCTCTGTGTATGGAAAGCCAATTGAATCACAGTACCACCTTTAAATGGCGTAAATTGCAGTGTTTTTACGAACAGCATGCCTCTTTTGTACGCTGTTACCATGGTGAACGACGTGCAAAACGTTGTTTTATTAACAAGTCAGTTACAGCGCTCTATACTGCACTCAAATGTTTTTAACACCATCATGAGTTAATAACGCGGTTAAATACAGTGTTCTGTTCATGATCTTCACCCTTTGGTCCAGTTAGCCACTTAGTCAAAGGAGAAGTGCAGACCAAAGAAATTCTACACTGATCTCCTGGTTTACAAAGTGACAATATCCAGTATGAGCTGTTTGTGTGCTTAATCAAAATTGAACAAATATATCAATAAGTCTTACATTTCAGTCTTTTTTCTTTTGTAATATATTAATTTGACAAATATTCACAACATAACAGCATAAACAAGTAGTGAATTCTGAGAACTTTAAGTGCCCTGACTCCCTGTGCTATAAATCTGAATTGGTTCGGAATCCGTAGCATGGTGTTTCGCATACAGTGCTAACAAATTCAATTACAATAAAATGTAGGCTTTTTATGAACTGTTTCCTGCTGGCCACTTATCTTTTCATTGCTGTTGCTTTTATTGTCTGTATATTGTCTGTTGTGAATTACTTTGGCGCAACGATTTGTGATATTCTTTCAGTTTGCACATTGATCCCTCACCTATTATGGGAGTTACTTTTTAGACCCCCCCCCCAACCCCCATGAAAAGAGGCCACAAATATTATATTATTAAACATCACACATATACAGTATATTTTAAAGCAGATGAGCCCAATGTGTAGATCGCCCAGTGAATGTTGGTGGATCGCAGTGTAACACTCCACGTCATGTTCTGTAGAGACCTCCACTTGTTTTGACTCTTCTCCCTGTGCTTGTGATTTGTATTCCTTCATTGCGTTGAAACTAACAGTAACTTTTCATTGGTTAATTTTGTCATGACTTAATCAGGTCAGAATTTACAGTGTATAAGATTCAGTGTATCAGATTTGTATGTGTCATGCTGTTAGCTTATGAAATAGCTTGATTTTATTCTCTGCTGCTGTTACTTCTAAAAAAAAATATGGCTTGTAAGTTATTTTTACATCTAATGAAAATATTACACATGTATTAAAAAGGTTTTATTTGTTGTATATAAATAGTCATAGAACAACAATTAATGTACAGATACTTGTACAAAAAGAGATTAAAAAATGAGAGCTGCAAAAAGTCATCCTCAAAATGAAATCCGCATGTTTGCTTTGCAAATCCAGGTACAAATGTCAATTTCTGGGGTATACATTTGTGGATTTTGATTTGGGGGTATGAAACGTGGTTACAAATTTCAGTTTGTGGGCTATAAGTTTGTGACTATCGTTTTGCAAAGTCAAAATCTTTGTTGTTTCTCTGTGTCCTTGCTGCCAACTCCCTCAGCCCAAGCTCCAGCAGCCTTTCCTAGTCATTTTATCTTTCAACTTCCACACTGTGAGTACTAAGAGCAGAGTGTGAGTAGTGTTTAGCAGATTTGGATGAGTATGTATATGGAAGGAACTGCTCTTTGAAGGAGAAGACGAACAGAAATGTTTACATAAAGGGAGGGTCATTGATGAAAGAGTTTTTTGGGGTGTACAGTAGCTGTAGATATGAACCAGATGGAGTTGTGGAAGCGAAAAAAATTACAGTGCCACATTTAACTGTCAAAACCTCGTGCTAGACCAAGCCTCACTGCTGAGTCACCAAACAAAAATTGGGTCAGAAAGGGTTTCTGTTGCTAAAGTGTTGACACCTCATGTGAATGTCTGCAAAGATGTTTGGGCCGTCACTCTTCAATTTTAAAGCTTTTAAGCCCATTAACCAAAAGCCCAAAATATGTAAGGGTGTGTCTTTACTACGGAGGCTGAATTTAGAGGTTCAGCCATGGAAAACATATTACAAAATCATTTTTTCACCAACTATGATACATACACAAGTATGTTGTATTTTTTTTTACAATTACAGACTGTTTTACATCTGTTTTCTTTGTTTTTGTTAGTTCCCTGTTGGTTCTCTGTGCTCTATTGTCAGGTCAACCATAGAACAGTTATAATTTGGGAGGTATATTGTTCTGCACTAACACTGATGCTGTGAGGAGGATTTCGAACAGCAGTGCTGCTGTAGTTTCATTTAAACACCTCAGTGTCACTGCTTGAATGAGAATTATGCACCAACCAAATAATACCTGCTTTTTGGTGCTACTCTTGGGGCCCTGATTAGAGAACAGGGTAATACAGATGAACTACAGTTTGTTTTTAGAAATATAAAGTCCATCTTTACAGTAAGTGGAACTGATAAAATAAACAATAATTGAAGAAAAATGGAGGTGTGTCCTAAGTTTTTACTGGTACTGTATTTCTGTACATCATTTTTAACACTTTACAGAGCTTGAAAAGCACTCTATGCACTCAATAATAATAATAATAATTATTATTATTATTTTTTTTATTACTGTTGTCTTAACTTGTGGTTTGGTTGTTTAGAAAAACAGCTTTACACACCATAAAGCTATTTGAGATTTAAAAATTCAGTAAACTTAAGTCAGTAGCACCTAGTGGTGATGTTGCAGATTGCAGTCTACAAAAAAGTACTTGTTTGTAGTTTATTTAGTTATGATTCACATATAATATTTCAGCAAAACCAGAGATTTGTTTTAATGCAAGTCACATTATGAAGACAATTGCAAAAGACATTCACAGTGCTGCTTCGTTGAAAAATGTATCCTCATCACAATGAAATACATAGAAAAAAACAGCAGAGGTGTTATTCATAATAATGGCGCCTTCTCGTACCTTATTTCTTTAATATACACTCACACTTAATTGATGTTACTAGCCATGTGTTCTCCTGTGACGAAAAACATAGGTGATACTTAATAGTCTGCACTAATGTCACTTTTAAACACGGGACACTTTACACTTTAGACTTTTATTACTTTAATTACTTTTTATATTTTCACTGCTAGTTGTACTGTGTATGACCATGTATGTGACAAATAAACTTTGATTTGATTTGATTTGATAGTTTAATTTGATAATGGGTTGTACTTGGTCTGAAAAGTTTAAGAACTAAGGCTTACATTCTTTTGGAAAAAAAACAGCATATGAAACTGACCTATCATTTTGTGTAACTACAGATGATTTTCAATTATTATACTTTACTCATTATTGGTTTGGAACCACTTACTCGAGCAGATCATTTTTTTTTTTGCAGGATACTTCTTATGAGCTCTGTGCGTGTGCGTGTGTGTGCATGCGTGTGCGAGTTTACATTCTATGCTTTACTCTGCTTGCAGTCTAATTAGATACATTATTTGTTAACTGTAGCTTTAGGAACTTGTTCTTATGCATCCTATCGATACTGATGTTGGAATTATTATAGACTGATGGTGTTTGTTGTGACAACTTGTATTGTAATGGATTTTATTTGTAAAGTTCACCATATAGTATAATATATTGGTTGCTGTTAATGTAAAAAAATAACAATTGAACTGTATTTTACAAAAACAAATGCAATTTTACACACTTATTATTATACAAACACATTCACTGTAAGGGCGCACAGACTTGCAGGTCAATTGAACAATTCAAATAAATTGTAATACACAAAGATGAGTCTTATGCTTCCTGTTTCTCTTTCTTTCACACACACATCCGCTCAAAGATACTTTTTTTTTATGAGTCAACGATTGGGTTACAGAAAAGAATAGGAACATTGTTCAAATTAACTAAGGATGTCAATGGCAACAGGAAAGGAAGAGAAGTAAAAAGGAAGACAAAAAAAAAAGAGAGTGGACAGAGGAGGAGTCCTAGCATAACCACTAAGTTACAAAGAGTTCAGCCAAGACCTGGGAATCATCAGCCACTCATTTGCTCTTGATATATTTCCTACCATAAAAGCTGCTGTAAGCATTTTTTAAAGTAACACTTAAACTGACATGCTGAGAGCTACACTGCTTAAGATGTTCTGAGTAGTAATATATTGTTTGCAATGAAATAATCCCAGCACTCCAGTGGTAAATTTAATCATTAAGAAACTTCTCATACATAAACATTAGACCTAATGAAGACCTAACAAAGTCATAACTTAATGGATTTAAAGGTTAACTACAAAATGATGGTTACAGAAATGGAAAAATGTTCAGGTGATTGTAAATTATGGTTTATCTTAGTGGCACTATCATTCAGGTTTGCATAAAAAAGCAATGATAAGACTTGTGTAGATTAGCTGAAAACTGTGAACAATTGATCTTTGTGTACTGCTCTGTTTAAGTAAATGCATTTATTCCAGTGTGAAACATAATTCGAACATTAACAGAATTTGCTGTACCATCTTTGAACTGAAGCGTTCTAACAATGTGTCGTGTTAACTCTGTTCATCATTGCAGGATGATTTGTGTATCTGTGAAGCACAGCTACAGCTTAACATCGGCCACCAACACTGTAACCCAATGGTGTCCAAACTTTTTGCAAAGATGGCAAAATTCATTAAAGATGCCCAGGGGCCAGTAGTTTTTTCTAACCTTTTCTTTAAACCTCAAAAGTTATATGAAAATACACACTGTTATAAAACAATTTTTACTGTAAGAATTACCTTTATTTTTCAAATGGCAGTGTAACCAAATATTAGTCACTCAGGCGTAAACAACTCTAAAGTCACAAATATTTTATATCTGGAGAGTCAGATAACATTGAACAAACTGTATAGAATACCTGAAATTTAAACAACTCAGGTTTATGTTGTAGTTTTGCAGTGTCAGATGCATTGGTGCTTTCATCACAGCCATTTCCCCGCCCTCTAACTGTCGCTGAAAATTTAATGAAATGTCCTCAATTTACAGACACCGATAGTATTAGAATAGTGCTAATGTGGTAAAAGGCAGAATTGCATTTAAAAAATATGATGTATTTACTCTGACAGAGCTAGTTAGCCATAAAAAACACATTATAGGGCCGGGCCTTTTGCAATCGGCCCATGGGCAGGACTTTGGACATGGCTGCTGTAACCAGTTAAACTCTTATCAACTTATAGTTGCAGTGTCTGTGGCATTTATCATATAGAGGAAACTTTTAACAAAGCTAGTTGTACTAAAAATGATAAAATGTCTGTATAAACACACTCTTTGGAAAGTTAATGATTAATTAATAATACTGACAAAAAAAGCAATAGGTGAAAAAATTGTGAGAGGAATGTCCAGACTTTGTTTATATAACATTATTTTTGGACACATTCATTCATACTTATCTGCAACTGCACATTTATTTGGCAGCTTTAGTATCTGTATCAAACATTTGTATCATATTGTGTTTGTATTTCCCTTTCACAATTTGATTTTTTATACCTAATTAAAATCCACATCAGGCTTTTAAGTGGTTTAATTATTGAGAAGCCACAGCTGCACGAAAACCCACCAGGTTCATTGCTATGACTATTCCAGGAGTGTTTAATTTGCTCTCTTTATGTGATCAAGGTGTAAAAACAGTTGTGCTGCCATTACCTTTTTACACAGAGTCAAAAAAGACGACCCAATGTTTCTACAATGTGCTACACTGCTACAACACTGACTTCCACAAGTGTGACATTTTACCATCCAACTCGCTTTATACACAGATATTGATTTGACTCTGTCACTGCTGCCAACTTGTAATTAAAACTTCTGGAACTCACTGCACCATTCCTCCTTTGTGTGTTTTTACAGAGCAGTATGCTGTAATGAAAATAGTTTAATTAGTGGTTAAAAGGCTCTTCACAAGACATGTAAATTCATGTATAAAGAGCATTGACCTTGCAATGTTTCTGTTTTGCCAAAACAAAATTGCATACCTGGTTTTCCATAGAAGTGGACTGACAAATTATGAAGTTTCTTTTTGAAAGCAGCATTGTTCAGATTGACGTGTTGGTTTCCAAGTTTGTGTGTTATTTGTTTAGACTTATTTGTTAACCACAATATTATTAGAGAGAAAGAAACAGTATGTGAATGAATGCCCGATCATTTTATTGGCTATAAAAGTTATCTAGGAAAACTAAAGCTGAAGTTATCATCGATGCGTTCACAAAAGTATTGATTAATGTGTTTGTGCTGCTCACAACACCCGTGCCTTTTAAAAATTGTCAGTTACATGCTGCTTCACCACATCTTTAAAGCGCTAACACAAACTGTAAAATGTGAGTGTTTTCAGTGGTGCACTGTGGACTGATCAGACATGAGACAGGAGAACAATATTGCAGAGACAGAAGAACAACATTACAGTAATTCACATACCTCGATCATCTGAGACAATACTGTTTGGAACTTAATTTTATAATCGATTTCATATTTGGTTGTGCTTTTATATATAGCAAAACTTCTTGCCAGAGCTCGCATTGCAGCTTTTTCAGAATGGCACATCAATGCGAGCTGTGGCAAGAAGGTTTGCTGTATCCAAAAGTATCCAGAGCATAGAACAGATACCAGGAGGCAGACCAGTACACCAGGAGACATGAAGGGGGCCGTAGGAGAGAACATCCACCACCTCAACAGGAGCATGCCCAGGCATTGTAGGGAGGTCATACAGGCACGTGGAGGTCACACACACTACTGAGTCTCATTTGAACTTGTCTTGAGTAATTTCCACTGAAGTTGAATCAGCCTGTCATTTAATTTTCCACTTTTCAGTATGACTCCAAATCCAGACCTCCATGGGATAATAATTTTGACTTAAATTTTGATCATTTTTATGTTATTTTGTTTTCAACGCATTCCACTATCTACTACATAAAGATTTAAACTGAAATATTGTATTAATTAGATCCAGGATGTGTTATTTTAGTGTTTTCTTCACATTTTCGAGCTCGATATATTTTATATAGTAAAAAAATATATAAATTAAAAAATATATAAATAATATAAGACCTTAATAAAACAAGAAAACATGTGTAAAACCTTTATGCTAAACTGTAATGATTTTGTAATAGAAATAGAAACAGTCATGTGGATGGTCTGCCTGTCCATATTGTCTCAGGTGCTTGTCTGTAACAACTGCTGCCAGTGTTTTGATGTTTCAATGTATTTGTTTCAGTAGATCCATGTTGTCGAATCAGCTTAGTATCATGTCTAGCAACTGATGCAGGACTAATTTCAGTTCACAAAACAGAGCAGTCATTGTAGTGAAGTGAGATTCTGCCTCATCATTACCCAAGCAAATTATTCATAGTGGCCTGGGTTTGGACAAAAACCAACTGCATTTGAATTAGGATCTTGGACAGAAATCAGCTAGGCAGAGTAGGTGCTGTGGTGGTTTTCTGTTAACCCGTTTTTTTTTTTATCAGTGTATGACTTTGTTAAAGCAGGATTAATATTCTGGTCAGGGATTATTTTATATGCTGTTTTAGGGTCAGTTCTAGCAACTTTAACAGAACTCATTTAAACATAATGAACAAATAGATGAACAGGTTTCAGGTCAGGAGCTAGGTGTGACAGGAGGAGTGTATTAAGAACTGTTCAAGCCTTGACATGCTTAAAGGACTCTTCATTCTTGACTTGCGCCTTAGACTTTGGAATGGAAATTTTTGCTGAGTTACATCACCCATTTTTTTAAAAAAAAACAAAAAACAACCCAAATCCCTTTGCTAATCCTAATTGTTTCATCTCTTAGTATCTCTGTTGTCTTTCGTGGATTTCTACTAACAGAAAGATTGTCATACAGTACATGCACACATACATAAATACACACACAAAACACATACACATGATGGATGGATCATTTTAACACTGCCTGCCTGCTCAAGCATGATGATCTCCCACTCGGTCCACACAAGGTTTCTTTGTATAAAAACAAAACACATACCAGGAATTGTCTCTTTAATTTACTCTTTGGGGGTTCAGGCTGGAAATTTGGGAAGCTGCTTTGAGACAACGGATTTTGGTAAAAAGCACTATACAAATTAAAGAACCTGAACACGAACAAATGTAAAGAAGAGCAAAATGATACAGAATTATACTAATAGCAGTGTTTAATGCTACATTTCATATTTTGTCTGTAAAGCTATTTGCAATCATTAGTTCCACAATATTGTGCATACAAGTAGTCTGTTAGTCAAATATCTTTAGGGTGAAGATCTTATAAACCTCTGCTCTGTGGGAGGGGACTGTGTCTGTGGAAGAGCCAGAATCAAGTGAACCAATATTGATAATATTGAATGATGATAATCATTATTTATGATAATAATCATTGATACTATTTTTTTAACCATCCTTTCAACATACATTTTACTAGGAAACAGTGTTAATTCGTGGAAAAGGAAAAAGTATTGTGCTAATATCTGAATCAGTTTTAAACTTTTTATTTGTTGCTGTAAAAATTTCCGATTTACATGATTTTACTCTTTCCGTTAGTACACTTAATGGTGCAATAAAGTAAGTTTTTTTGCTATTTATAGTTCAATCATTTTCCAAAGCTACCAACATGTGATAGCAGTTTTATTTATTTATTTTTATAAACATGATCACATGTAGCCTTTAGTATCATTGCTTTAGAGATACTAAAACCATGGGCTGGACTAAAACAAATGATTTTATTTCTTGAAACCATAAAGTCTGAAGTATATCAGTGATTCAAATCTTGTGGTGTACTAAAATACACTGCAGGATTGGCACCTTCTGTTCCTTCCACTCAGTCTCATGCTTAATCTATACAGATATACTTCACATGCTTTAATAAATCTCTCCATTGCCACCTCCCATATGAGCTCAGCATTAACATAAAACTGACCAGTGTCATGGTGTTTATGAGCAGAATGTTCCACACCATGTGTTATCTGATAAGCCCTTAAATATATAACTGCTTTTTATCCAGCTGACAAAACAATGGAACATGGAACATTTCATTTATGGAAATGAAAAAGTATGGCAATTAAAGTACAGTTGTACGTCCTTGATTGTTTTTGTCATCTGGCTGCATAATATAAAGGTTTATATAGCGGTTGCTTTGGTTTTTTAGGCAGGATGTGAGGGCTATACAAATTATTAGAGGATTTTTAGTTACTTTATTTAGTCATTGTCATTTCTGTTTAAATCCTTGTAGGTTTCTGAACTGGTATAGCAAGAGTTTTAATTCTTCAGGTCTATGACTGTTGAGGGAGTTAACAACTTTCCATGTGTTTATACAATTTAGGAATCAATGAATTGTTTGTGTGTCCGGCTTTTCAAACCATGTGCATTGTAGGTAATTGTTTACCCTAAGACGCGGGACTAGAATAATTGCTTTTCTTTTTTGTAAACAGGATGAACAAAATCCAACAATGACCCTGTTGTAATTCCTCGACTCAAAAAGCCAGATTTGAAAAAGTCCATTATAACGTATTCTAACGTTTACAGCTTAACACCCCCCCCCTCCCCATATCACATAGTATCTATTGTTCTCGGTGATTATAATGTTAACATACTGACTCAAATGACGATTGTGCAGTGTAAGTTTGTTATGCCATAGTTTTTGTTTTTTTTCAATATTTGCTAATTACATGAAGGAAGTTTTTATGTTTGGTTTGTTAATAAAATAAATTTAATGGAAGCTCCATATAGCTGCATATTACAACCTCATGTTAGTGTTTATATCTCGTTTAGGTCTTTACCACTTACTCAAATGAAGACTATGACCGAAGGAATGATGAGGTGGACCCTGTGGCAGCATCTGCTGAATATGAGCTGGAGAAACGTGTGGAGAAAATGGATGTTTTTCCTGTGGAGATGGAGAAAGGTATTTTTCATATAGATTTCCTGTCTACTTATAGTACAGTGATATACACCTCATGCATCAAAGATTGAATATTAAACATTCAAGTAAAAATGCACGACTTGTTAATTCCTACAATCCTCATCTGTCTAAAAAAAAGTATAGCGTTCCAGTTTTTTTTTTTTAAAGGATTAGTATTGTAAGCAAAGATGGATGTTGAATTAACATTTTGTGGCAAACATGGTATGTAAATTGTCAAACAGTTCAAATGGAACATTTTAATGTATGCCTTTTTAATTCTGTACTGCAAAATACTATAAAGCATTTCTGAGATTTAATATCCATACAGTGCAAAATCTATTTTGCATGAATTACTTTTAAAGCCCGTAACGGGCATGGTTCTAAAATTATGAAAGCGCCTCATTCATACTTGCATGTAGCCTGTTTTAATTAATACCATGTCATTGTCTTGAGACCTTTTGTATTTACACAGTAAAATTTCTTTATTAGCTTTACCCCAAAGCATATTTGAAATTTAAATGCAGTTGTTCTGGAAAGTCACAAACAGCTGATTTAGAATCACATATACTATGTGTTTTATGGTAATACATTTTTGGTAAAACTAGCAGGCCATTTTTTAAACCAGATAAGGCGACTTGATATCATTAGTTTGCTATTAAGCTTTTATCTGTTTCCTAAAACATCAAAAGCTAATGCTTATTATGGATTGATCAGAAACTATGATGCCTTATTTATTCCTTTGGTTTCTAAGTCACACATACCAATTATAAGAGGGTCAGGAGAGGATAATGGAGCCCATTCATTCATCTTGCTACCCACTGAGCCACTGGGCTATGTTTTATTCTGCTTTATTTACAGATCATATATTCAATATGTTATTACTTTTTAGTCCAGAGTCCTGTTTATAGACAATCTCTCATCGAGACATTTCCAAAATTTCTATTTTTTGCAGGTGACAACGGTCTGGGAATCAGCATCATTGGCATGGGGGTTGGAGCAGATCAGGGTCTGGAGAAGCTAGGCATATTTGTGAAAACCATCACAGAAGGAGGGGCAGCAGAAAGAGATGGCAGGTGAGCCAAACAATATTGTGTTGTTCTCAGGAGATTAGGATTGCTTTTTCCCAGTGTCTTAATATAGATTACACAGGGTGATGTGGATCCTTTAGTTTTATCCTGGATTAAGTCGAACAATTTGTCTAGTTTTAAGACACTTGTCCTAATTAGGGGCTTATCCCAATTTTCATTTAGCAGGAGACAGAACAATACCCTAGACAGGTTGCCATGCCATCTTGTCACCAAAAGACATAAAATTCGTATTTCTACTTCATCTAATCTACATGTCTTTAAACACAGAGAGATAGCACAGAGAGGGTTCTTCCTGTCCATCCAGTAATTAAACTCAGGGCCATCTTGCTTTGATGTGATTGTGTTACTTCCAACAGTTGTTAAACAGTTAAGTAAAAGTTATGGGAATAATGTCTTTTTTTTCATGAGTTTTAAAAATGAATGATTGTTACTAGCATTTTTAAAAAAAAATATATCTTTAGAAAGTATCTTTTAATAAACTTTTTTATGGGCTTTAAAATAAGTCACCACTGATGCCAAACTACCAAGGGTTTCCCAATTAAGAAATAAAGGTTCATCTGAATGGTTACTGTTTCGCACACAGTGCATTGTGTGTTGTTCTGTGGGCAGAGAAAACCTGAACCATTTGGCAACAAAACATCAGGTGAGTTTGGTGTTAAAGGATAGATGTTAAACAGATAAGATCATTTACATGTGGTGGAGGAACTGCAATGTTGTGGAGCTGCTTTTCACTGAGAACATTATTAGAACCCTTGAACCTCATGTTAACAAAGGAGTTTAATTTATTTAAAGCTTCAGTTTTTATAAGAGTACCATTAATTCTGGGGAGCATTTGTGTTGTATTACCGAGAATTTTGATTGCTGATTTTTGTATTGTAGGATCCAGGTGAACGATCAGATTGTAGAGGTTGATGGCACTAGTCTGGTGGGAGTGACTCAACTGTTTGCCGCTACAGTTCTAAAGAATACCAAAGGAACAGTCCGGTGAGTGCCAGATGCTTTCTGAAACTGACGAAAAAATAGACCTCTTGTATTCAATTCATAGCTTTCATCGGTTGGTTATGCAGGAAACTGGCTGTAACCCAGTACTGTGTGTGAGAGGCAGACAGGTGGGGTGAACTGAAAAACTTTTAATACTGATTACCTGGTATAATTATAGTTTACCTTAATAAAATTGCTGGGCAATTCACTGAGCATGGCACAGGCTCCTGAATTCAGCGAGCTCTATGTGGTATGTTAATGATCGACCACAGGCAAATGAAGCACACACATGTACAGTCTGGGGTCAGAATAATGAACAAGGCTGCTTTGTTTGTCCCATGACATCATGCTAAAGCTTCATTTTTGTGCCAGAACAGGGCCAGTGTGCTCACCTGAGACCTTAGACACGCCTTATAGGCTACACTGAGTGTTTAACCACTACTGCTCAGATGTTCCCTCCCACTTCGAACCTGCCAATCTGTCATCTGTGCAGCTTCCTGATTGGCCGAGAGAAACCAGGGACCCAGAGTGAGGTGGCCCGGCTGATCAGCGAGACTCTGGAGCAGGAGAGGCATCAGCAGCAGCGACTGGAAGATACATATGAGCAGTCTACAGAGGAGGTGTGTTTGCAAAATGGGCCAAGCAAATCTGTATTTTGTCTGTCTGAGTGTTCAGGTTATTGTTTTTTAGCCAGTTGTACAGAACGCTGTTAGATCTGCTGCCGTGTGTCTTTATAATTGGTTAGTAACTAACCAATAAGTTGGAGTACCTAGCATTCAATTCAAAATCTTGTAAAGATAGAGTAAGTAGAAATAAATGCATAATTGTGTGTGCAAAAGTACTTTGCTTTTTATTCTGAAGCTTTGACACTCCTGTTAGTTTCATTCAAAACAGCTTTTTTTGCATGTTAAATGTAGTTTCTGTTGCACGAAGGTGGCTGTACAGACATTGGCTGGTCCTCCTGTAGTCATGTGACTTATGCAAAACACAAGGGCAGGTACTTCTGCTGGCACGATGGCTCGTAATTCTCACTCTAGAGGGGAACATATATATATGAAGACTGTAAAGACGTATCTCGTTTAGGACTGTGAGTCTTATCAGTTTAGGGTCTGTTCTCAGACTGCGTAGAGCTGAACGGATGCATCACATGTAAACAGATGGTTGTGGCGATGCCTCATCCAACAGTAAGTGATTCTATCTGAAGGCCTTTGATTTATCAAATGTTTCGCAAAGGGAATATGTGTTTCCTGTCATGTGCTTGTTGACTTTGGAAAAAATAATCTTGTAGTAACATTATTCTTTGGTGTGTCTTTCAGGATGAACACTACGACGAGGATGAGGGAGAGGAGAATGGGATTGTAAGCTCGAGTTTTGGCAGGTCATTGGAGATGTATGATTTGCCTGAGAATGAAAGAATGTTTCTACCGTCAAATATGGATGCAGCTCAGCTTAGCTTCCGATTTAACGAGGTAATTGCGACTAGTGCACAGGTTTCAGTTTGCAGTTTCTTTTCTTTGTTATTGGATCACATTGAGTGCTAGGATTTTAATATAACTGCGTTTATTTCAAATCCCCATTTAATTTTTATACTACTTACATGTTTGAAGAGAAAAAGCCACATTTGACAGTTCAAACCATGAGTACTGCTTATTCAAACCATGTTTACTCAACTGCTACGTCTTTTATAGAGCAGTATTCAGTAAGCACACTGATTACAAAACTTTTAAAGTAGCCTAAATAAGAACTTGCACATATATGCTTTGCCGTCAGACCTCTGATTGATTATTATTTTTGTTTTATCTAATTCTGACTCGCACTGATTTAAATTTAACTTGTATTAGATTACAGAATATTACAAATAGCTTAAAATGTTACTAAAACGAAGTATTTAAAAGGATACCATTAGAAAACTCCTAATGTTATGTTAATTTCTGGTAAAATGCAGAAAGAGTCTAGTTTTCAAAACAGTCTGCCAACTTGCGTCATCTTTGGGTTAGTCCAGGCGACTTTAATCTGACTATCACTGACTTGCAAAACAGTCCTAAATAGCTTATTTGCCAAAATCTTCCTGCCTCTTTAGTAACAAGGAAATGGTTGTTTAAAAGTCTGCTGTGCCTTTTACAAACACTGGTACTGGGTATGACCACTTTGTAAAAACATTTCTTATCCATTAGATTTTAGTTTTCAATTGTTAACAGAGCCGAAATTTGTATGCTGAGATTTAGAAAAGATAAGCACCTCCCTTTGGAAGGTGTCGGTTATGCGCTAAATGCTCATAATCATCTTTTTGTAAAATTGACCATTTTTGTTAAGTATCTAGCAGTGTAGCTTGCATCATTGCCGTTTTTGTTGTACTACATGGAAATTGTACAAGATTTGCTTGTGCAGCAAAGTACAAACATTTAATATTTTTATGTACTTCATAATGGAATCACATCTTTAGTACAAACTTAAATAAGCAGATTTGTAAGCATTCTGTCTATTTTTATGCTTCTAAATACATTTCTTATGTGAATCTCTTTCTCATCTAGCTCCAGGTAAAACACAGCATAGCTGAGGCAGAATTGGAAGAGTTTAAAGAAAAGGTGCTGTATATCTATAAACCATCTAACATTAGCATGTGTTTCAAGATACAACAGTTTATTTACATTTTTTTAAGTTTGAAACATTAGCCAAATTTCCAAAATTACACCTAAAACATTAATTAAATACTGTTTTATCTTGTCCCACTTTTTATTTTGTTCTGTGCTAATTTTCCAGGACATCTAAACCATTTATACTGTTTAAACTGGTTGGTAAAGGCTATGGTTACTATAATCATCACCACATGCAGTTCAGTGGTAATTATTGTATCACTTTCAGGTTGTATAGTATGATTTTATTATTGTACTAAAACAACAATCTTTCGACACGTGTCAGTTGCTGACATATAATATTAGTATTTTTCAAAACACCATCATACACGTAGCTTGAATGCATTGTGATGATTTACTTTTGTTATGCCCACATCATCTCTTAAATCTTTAAATTTATGTAACATATATCGTAACTGTTTAAATAGGAAGTGTGTTGAATGACAATAAATTCGCAAATTATTTTTTTTTTTTTTTACATTTAATTATTAACAGCGATTTAATTTTACCACCCACTCAACACGTCATTACGATACTTAGTCATTTATGCAGTTAACTAATCAGCTATTATTATCCTCATCAGCTTCTAGAATTTATGCTGAATGATAAAATAAAGACTGTGACTGATGATTATGTACCTTGTTGATGAAGAAAAAGTCCAGACTGGTTTAAGCTGACAGAAAAACTGTGCTGAGATAGTCACTCTGTACATGTGTACAAAAAGCTTCTTATTTTGAGAAGTCTGATGGTCAATGTGCTACAACACTTTAGGCACTAATTATTTTAATGGCAGATTGCTAGATAAGCATAAAATATATATTAATATAGCATAAATCCATGTGCATGATTTCTAAATAAACTGTTTTATTTGGCATCACCATTTTTAAACCACTTATTCCTATTGTGTACAGTTTCCACCTATCTGTAGACTCTCCTCTATTACATCACCGCTAACAACCCAGGAGAGAAAAAGCTAACAAGTGCCTCTATTAGGGGGTAAATTTAAAACTTTGATTACAAGCAGCCAAATATTAATGAGCTGCTGAACACAGGGAGAGTGATGATGCATTTAAAATGAAAGTGCTCCGGATTATTTTTCTGAAAACATAAACTTACAGATACCCATAATTGGCCAGTCTTGCTGTGATTGGTAGAGGAGAGAGCATGCTGCCTAACCCCAACCATTTACTCCCCACCCTCAATTACCCCTACTCTTAACAGCATGGTCATTTTGGCTCTACTTGGGCTCTAGCCATGGATGAATTTGAAATCCTCAGGTTTTGAGACAGTTATCTCCAGAGGATGATTGGGTGAACACGACACTGACCTTGATGACAAGACCGATATTAAATTACCTATCAAATTATTCTTCCTTGTAAATAGGCAGAAAGATGTCGACTGTGCTTTTTACTTGCGAGCAGCAACAAACAGGAAATAGACTTAAATGGATAGTATACACATTTAAAACCAAAGGGCTTAACATACTACATGAAACTGCAAATAATCACCCATCTGATATTGGGTTCAGTGACTTAGGACCACATTGCAATTTCAAGTATATCATTTTGAAGGACTGGACTTGGATACTATATTCCTGGACTTGGCTACAGTTGCATGTGTGTGCATCATATTGCATACTTCTGGTGTATTTATTAATTTTTCAACAATATATGGCTGACTGCTGTTTAGCTAAGGGAGTCGGAAACGGAGCGTTGCATGTGGGAGGCTCGGCAAGAAGAGCTCGAGAGAAGTTTAGAAGAGAACTCTGAAAGAATCGCTTACATGGAGAAAAACTGGCTGGATTCTCAGGCTCTCTGCAAAGCTCTGAACGAACAGCTCACTGACACTCAGAAGCAGTATGAGACTTTGGATAAGAAATATAGCCAAACTAGAAAACTGCTGAAGGACTACCAGCAGAAGTGAGTATACGTAAGACTTGTACGGAGGAAACCTGGCTCTTTTTTTCCAGGCTTTTAGTTTTACAATCCCTCATCCTGCAGAGAGATGAACTTTGAGAAGAGAGAAGAGGAACTGAAGAGGATTCTGGAGGAGAAGGAGAATTTTTACAAAACTCAGCTAAAGAAACTACAGCAGAGGGTGAAAACCGACACAATAAATGTGCCTGAAATCTTCTTTTTTCAGCTCTTGTCTAAATAGACTTTTTTCCTTCCACATTGGATTATTGTTTATAGGTGGAGGCTTTAGAATCGCGCAGCCAATCTCAAGACACAGCCGAGAGCAACAATGAGGCGCCGGAAGAGTTACACGATAGATCTGCCAACTCTGTTGAACAGGGTAAACTCTTGACTGTATTTACACTTGTATCTGGGTTTCTGTCAGCGGTTTCAGGCAATGTTAAACACTGATCAAAAGCCATCAGTCTAAACAGACAATTGCTGTGATTTTAAAAGGAAAATATTTTCCCATTTGCTTCAGACAGGATTCAGGAGTAAGCTGAAAAAGAGATAACATCTCCATTGTTATATTTTTGTATCCCAATAGTGCCCTTTTACTGGCCCATATAATTAGGATTTAAAGGATATGTATAAGTATTTTAGGCTGTACGTTGCCTTCACATTTGCTCCTGTCAGCTTGTGAACCATGTGCTGATAAACTAGATGCTACCTCAGTTCTCAGCCTGGTAGCTTTCGGTCTGCCCGACCAGTTTTCTGTTTGCCTTAGTCTGTACTTAATGAACTTTGGCTTTGTCCTTTGTAGAACTAGTAACTATGTTTTTATTATGTCGTGGTTTGAACTTGCATCTGTAAACATAGCAGCAAAATGTGTTCAGACAATGCTTTTCTAAACATACATATTTTTCAGAACAAATGTAATGATTTTTATGTCTAGGCTACTCAGTTGCTGGTCCCAGCCCTCATCCTGTCCCGGCTTGACTATTGTAATGCTCTTCTTGCCGGTCTCCCAAATTTAACAATCAGAACTCTGCAATTAGTCCAAAACTCTGCAGCCCGACTCGTGTTCAACCAGCCAAAGCGAACTCCTGTCACACAATTACTCATATCTCTCCATTGGCTTCCTGTAGCTGCTTGCATTCAGTACAAGGTACAGACTCTAGCCTACAGGACAGTCACTGGTTCTGCCCCCACGTACCTTCAGTCCATCTTTACTAGGTACACTCCAACTCGTTCACTACGCTCTAGTGACGAATGTCGGCAGGTGACTCCAACTCACTGGGGTGCCAATTCTCACGCCATTTCATTCACCGCTGCTGAATGGTGGAACGACCTTCCTAACAACATCCGTAAGGCTGACTCACTTAACATTTTCAAGAAACCTCTCAAAACCCATCTCTTCCACAGACACCTGCTATAAAAAATAAAAAAACCCAGATCGAGTTATGCGCAGGGTTTATAGTGCTACAGTGTAGCTTGTTCTTTCTAATAATATGTACTTGTGTTGTTCTCTCATTTGTAAGTTGCTTTGGATAAAAGCGTCTGCTAAATTGTAATGTAGTGTGAAATTGGCTCAGTATTTAAAGTAGTGTTATCTGCATATCACATCCATCATACAATGTGCTTCTTGGCTTATCCTTCGTATACAAAGATGTCTCATATTTAAGAAAAAAATAAAACAATTTCAATGATGCAATGTATCATTAATGATAAAATTAAAGTTCTTTGGATTTTTTTTACACTAAGAATTGCTATTTGCATTGGTGCTTTATATGATCAGACACCTCAAGACTATGGGCTGCTCTTTTAATACATGGTCATGAAATCAGTTTACAACAGAGGGCTTTGTTAAAAAGCCAATTAAGCTTCAAAATTTGATGCAATTTGTCCTAATTTTTTAAGGCCGCAACAAAATCAAAGACCAGTTGCGTTATAGTTTGATAGACACGTTTGCTCAAGGCAAAACATCTTAAAGCATAGCTTAAGGGAATTTGGAATAAGCAAGTTTTCATTTCAGTTGTGAAAAGAAGATATCTCCAGCCTTAAACCTAAGGTTTTTCAAAATTAACTGACAGAAGACTAAAAGTGCAGGACATTTGTGGGAAATTCTACAGTAATGCTGGGAAGAACCTTTTAAACAATATTTGAAATCCACTTTGGAGCAATGTCTTGATTGTTTAAAACTGTTAGATGGCTACTTAAATTAAATTTTACTTTGGCAAACTATATTTTTGTGCTTTAGTTGTTTGTTTAATGCTTTTGTCAAAGTATTTTATAGACAAATAAACTGTAAAAAAATTAAGAAAATTTAAAGCCCTGATAAATAACTTTATAAAATAAGAGTGCAATTTTTACACCTGAACTGAATATTATTTTGCGTTATGTTTGTGTGAATGTGTCTTGAAATTGCTTTCATGTTTTAATTTCTGGAACTGGAAACTTGAAACTGCAATTTGGCCTGGTGTCCCATAAAAAAGAGGTGTTAATTTCAAGGGTAATTCCTGGTTAAAGTTTAAATAATATAAATAGTAAAAACTGGCAATATTGGGTTGTTCTAAAACTTTGGTTTAGCACCAATTGTATGCACCATCAATAAATTAACATTGATTTTGTTTATATTAAACTTTGTTTTGCTGTCAGAGACGGACTTGACCAATGCTGTTCCTGAGACTGTGCTTTTGGACACCAGTGCCCATCGAGCCAAAGGTCAGCTGGCCCAGAGAGCCAAACGGCATCGACCTTCTCGTTGTAGAGTCAGAGAAGGCGTTATCTCGCCAAAGAATCCTCCTCAGGTATGACTTAAAGTTCACAATGCACGTGGTTTGATGGTTGGGTTTTCATGAAAATTGAAGTGTATTTTTCATTCTGTTTTGAAGTCCCTTTAACTTTTCTCATCAGGGTGATGTAGTAGTGTCTCTGAGCCCTGATGTGCCTGTTGATGATGCTAACAAATCTATACCCGAGAATCCTCCTTTGCCCGAGCCCACCACCCCATTAGGTAAGGAACAAAATGAGAACCCTTGCACTCCTGAAACTGTGGGTCCTTCTAAAAGCAGCCTGGAGCTTTCTACATCACCGTCATCTCATGGATCTAATGCAGATAATGCAGAGAGTCCATCTCTTTCTTCACTTAAAGACACCTCACCCTCAGGCTTTCTCCGAACTGTTAAGAAGAGGGAGTCCAAAAAAGGCAAAGAACCTAAAGGTAATCTACTAAATTATAATAAATTATTTTTCAAAAGTATAGAAAACTAATCAATTAGTTCAATCAATGTAATGACAGCGTGTTAGCAAGTTAGCACCATTTTATTTAAAGTGTAGAAATATTCTAAAGTCTATTCTGTACATTTTTGAGGAAGATTAGTGATCTAATCAATTTAGATTTCTGAGGACCCCAGTAAAATAGCTAATGTTTTTTTTTTTTTAGAAAACATTAAAAAAATCTCCTTGTTTGAATTTAAGCCATACTGAGGACGAATATAAGACCGTCCCGTCCCAGAATGCGACACTGAAACATCTTTCTCTCTTTACCTTGTCTAAATTTTAGTGCAGTTCTTGCTGACTTTAAATGTGAGGGGGGTATGTAAAATGATTATTGCTACAGTATATGAAAGTATGTTTTATTTAATGCACGGATGTCTCTTTTTGTGTATATTTGTTCTTTTAGAAGAGCCTATTGAGGGGCCCGGAAAATCTAAAAGGAGATTCCCAGATTTTGGGTAAGTAGTGTAGTCTATTACATTTTCCAGTGTAATAGGCAAAATATAATGAGATGCCACTAAACTGCCTTCCTATTGTCTTTCAGTGGCATAAGAAAGTCTGGTGGAAAAGGCAAGAAGAATCATGACAAGGAAGCCATGAGGGCATCACTGGATAGCCGGTAGATCCCATTTTTTTTTACCATCTGTCATTTTTTAATCTTACAAGAAATGTGCACATGGATGTAAAGTTCATACAAATGACTCATACAAACAACAGTCATGTTTAATTACAAAGTTCTGTTTAAATCTTTCAAACAACCATACTTTGTTTCATTGTTTGACTTAAATGGGCGTGTGAACTTTCATTTAATACAGAAGTAGGGGACAGTGAGCTCAGTCTGTGTTGTGACTGAATTCTTCAGTGGATGTCAGTAGACTGTATTTTTTATATTTCTGTATAAACTTGACCTAAAACCTGAAAGTAAATAAAGACAACCAAGTCAAACAAATAAGACAATAATATTGGGCCTGTTTTTTTTATTTATTGAATTAAATGATTTAATACTACATATTTAAAGTATGTAGACCTTCAGGATTAGTGGGTATTAGTAGGTATTTTTGAAGGTGATATTATAATAAGGTGCAGAAAGCTGATTGTTATAATGCAGAGAGCCTTTTATTATTACAATTATATACCTGGCATGTTTTTTGGTTAGTTTACCAGCATAACAATAGTCAAATGGTGAAGTACAAACTGCTTAGAAATTATGTAACCGTTTCCCAACTGATAAGCATCAAGAACTTTTTTTTGTATTCTAAGCTCTCCAGAAATCTTTTTTTGTTCATGCCATGCAAGTTACACTTTCACAAATGTTTGGAGATCAGTCTTTGATAGATCCCTGTTCAACAAATAGGACACCCACTTAAACCTGATTGTCATTCTGTTGACTGAAAATTCCTGACTCCAATTCATCCATTAATATTTGCTGTGTGCACAATTATTAGGCATGAGCATTTTAACCATTTTATCATTTATATGCATGTTTTCCAACTTCAAATTGTATAAACTTAAATACTTATTGGATATACAGTTTATCACAAAAGTGATTACATCCCTCACATTTCTGAAGATATATAAGTATCTCTTTTCATGGGACAATACTGACAAAATGACACAAGCTTATATACCAGTGTAAATGTATTCTTCCCTCAAAATAACTCAATATACTATGCACCCCTAAATGTCCAAATTGAGCATTGCTTGTCATTTTCCTTCCTAAATTTCATGTGACTTGTTACCATTACTAGGATTCAGGTGTGCAAGTATGTTGAAGTTTGTAATACAGCTCTCACACTCTCTCATACTGGTCACTGGAAGTTCCAACATGGTATCTCATGGCAAAGAACTCTCAGGATCTTGATAGATTAATTATTGCGCTACTTGAAGATGGCCAAGGCTACAAGATTGTCACCACCTTGAAACTGAGCTGCAGCACAGTGGCCAAGATCATCCAGCGTTTTAAAAGAGCAGGGTCCACTCATAACAGACCTCGCGTCGGTAGTCCAAAGAAGCTGAGTGCACGTGCACAGCATCACATCCAAATGCTGTCTTTGAAAGATAGGCGCAGGATGTGCTGTCAGACTGTCAGTGCACAGACCATACGCCACAAACTACATCAAATTGGGTTGCATGGCTGCTTCCCCAGAAGTAAGCCTCTTCTGAAATATGTACACAAGAAAACCCTTTTTGCTAAAGACATGTTAACAAAGGACATGGATTACTGGAACCATGTCCTGTGGTTTGATTAGACCAAGATTAATTTGTTTGGTTTAGATGGCCTCAAGCATGTGTGGCAATCATGTGGCAATCAGGTGAAGAGTACAAAGATAAGTGTGTCATGCCTACAGTCAAGCATGGTGGTGGGAATGCCATGGTCTATGGCTGCATGAGTGCAGCAAGTGTTGGGGAGTTACATTTTATTGAGGGACACATGAAATCTAATATTTACTGTGAAATACTGAAGCAGAGCATGATCCCCTCCCTCCGGAAACTGGGTGGCAGGGAGAGTGATCCAGCATGATAATGGCCCCAAACGTACCTCGAAGACGACCACTGCTATATTGAAGAGGCTGAAGGTAAAGGTGATGGACTGGCCATCATGTCTCCAGACATAAACCCACTAGAACAGCCTTTGGGCATCCTCAAGCAGAAGATGGAAAAGCACAAAGTCTCGAATATATTTGCCAGCTTCGTGGTTTTGTCATAGAGGAGTGGAAAAGCATTCCAGTGGCAACCTGTGAAGTTCTGATAAACTCCATGCCCAAAAGAGTTAAGGCAGTTCTGGAAACTAATAGTGGCCACACAAAAGGACTACCTATCATTATGTCGAAGTGTTATTCTGTCAGTGTTGTCCCATGAAAAGATATACTTAAATATCTGCAGAAATTTGAGGGCTGTTCTTACTTTTGTGATACACTGTACGCATAACAGGTGGTGTGTATGATGGTTGTGGTCTAAGGAGCTCAACATCCTATATCAAGGTGTGCAAAGTTATAAGGCAGTTTGCCTTTTTTCTCAGGCAAAATGGGCTAAAAACAGACATTTCAGACATCACGGAAGCATTACATGTGGTGTTTCAAATAGTCAATTACTGCTTTGGGCTGGTATTATTAAAGATGGGCTAGTTGGACCTTTTCTATTTAAGATGGTCTCAAAATCAACTCTAAAGCCTACAGCCAGTTTTTAGAAAACACTCTTCAAGCAGTGTTACAGAAAAAAGTCTGCATCTTTTAAGAAGTCCATGACGATGCTCTATCACATGGATCCAAGTATTCCACTGCGTGGTTAGCCAGTAAAGGCCTTAGAGATGCAGGAATAATGACATGGCCACCTTCTTCACCATATTGAGAACATGTGGGCCCTTCTTAAATGGGAGATTAACAGTAAAGGAAAACGATACACCTCTCTGAATGGTGTTTGACGGTCAACCGATTAAGAAACTGACTCCATTAATGGAAGTATTGACTCTTGAAAAGAAGGGTGGCCATATTGGTCACTGGTTTTTCGTTTTGTCAGAAAGGTTTATTTATACCTTTGGAGTTGTTAATTATTCTCGCTATAACAGATTATTATATTTCATTTTGTTGCATAATAATTCTTCACACTAATAGTTGCCCAATAATTCTGCACACATCGCTCCTCTCCTAAGAAATCCAATACTTTACTATTACTTTCTTAAATGTTCAGGTTTAAGGTTTATTAACATTGTGGATTGACTGAGAGCATGTTACTTCCAAAATTAAAATAAATTCTTAAAAGTACAACTTGATTAATAATTGTGTACACAGTGTAGTTTTATATAGGTTTAGGGTTATATAGGTTTTACAGAAGTGTTCATATATGCTGCTGATAAATTAATCAAGAGATTATGACAACGGTAGCTGACCACTACTTACTCTTTTAATTCCAGTGGATACTGTAAATCTGTACTGATATATATATATTTTTTTATTTTTTTTTACAAACTCGTATTGTGTTTTTTTTGTTGTTTTTTTTTGAGTAAACAACATAGATTTTTTTATGCTACTAAGTCTTGCTTAAAACCTTTTTTTTTTTATTGTGATTGATAAACTAAAAAATTCAAAGAGGCAACACTTCTTTTTCTCATGATTGTATGTACAATGGCACAAGTTCAGTTACTTTTAACTTTGAACACGTCTACAACTATATAAATAAAAAATAAAAACCTAGATTGTGAGCTAATCAAGAGTTTCTTGTGTTGAAATGGCTTTTGGCAGTTGTTCAAGTGAACTCAGTATGTTTTACGCAAGTGAAAAATGTCGTCTGTTGGCTGAAGAAACAAACCTGTTGGAGAGTCAAAAGATATTTTAGGAATGGAGGCAGTGTAATGCATCAGAATACTTGCCAGTGCAAGTCACTGCTGTTCATTAATAAGGTCACTGATCGTAAATACAAGATCGATTTTGAGGTTTTTAGAAATGTCGTTTCTACTCTGGTTTGGTGAAATGCTGCCAAACTGACGAACATATTTCAGAGTACAGATGAATAGTGATATGATGGAACTCAAGAGCTTTTTAAGGCATAGCTCAGCAATATTAAGTAGCCTGGCCTCGGTCTAATGGAGCATGTGTTTTACATACTAAAGATAAATCTGAATTTAGACTCATAATACAAACAGAAACCAAAGTTGGCTACAAACGACCTGGCTGATCGTCGTGAAGAAAAGGCTTGGCTTGGCTCATAGTCACTATTTAGTTTATTTTAATAATCTATGTTGGGGCTGAGGTCAGGGCTTTGTTTGGGCAGTCTAGTTTTTTCACACAAAAATCACCCAATTATGCCTTTATTAGCCTTGAATTCTGCAGCGCAAAACAGTTATGCTGAAACAGAAATGTTTCATTTAAATGGTGTGTTCCAGTACTATTGTCAGTTAATTTATAACAGTTAGTTTGGTCTAGTTACTTCTTAGCTCGTAATAAAAAAAAGAAAACTAGTTTCCAGTTTCTGAATGATTTATGCACTACTTTGTAAAAGCCTTAGTGCTTGTGTACAAAACACTTACAAAGATTGTGTCACTGTCTGAATATTTACACATTTGACCCTATTTCTTAACACAGCTCAGACTGATGAATCATTGTTGCTGCAGCCTTGTTTTTTATGTTTTTGACCATGTAAATAGCGTTATAAGTTTTATTTTATATTAAAGGGACATTAAATGAGTAGAATCAATGCTCTTTTTTGACATTTTGTCTGTTAAATGAATTTAAATAAAATCCTATCGTACCATTTCCCATCACTGATAAATGTTCATGATTCATATTGTCGTACTATTAGTCTGTGAATCCATTAATACTATTGTCTGCATCTAGAGGGTCTGCAGAACTGCTGGATGAATCAGGACCCAACATCTCCCCTGCGGAGTCTGTAGCATCCATCCCTACTTGTATGCCTTTCTCTTGGTTTGGTGATAAAGAGAAAGAGAAGGACCGAGATCCATCTTCATCAACCAACAGTCTTCCTCACACTTCGCCCGACCTCAGTGAACAGCAGGATCGCAAGAACAAGGTGCAGTGTAGTTTTATTTACTTTACTTACTTTTGTACCCTGAGAATGCTGATGGAGATGTATAGAGAAGATCTGAACAAGTATAGAAAGGTCAAAGTGGCTGAGAAGTACATAAATGTTGTTCAGGATAATAGCATTGTTCATGAGAATAGTTTGACAGCTGTGAGATCTGCAGTAGGATTGACAGAGAGCTTCATGGTGGAGATGGGGTTGCATCAAAGTTTGGCCCTAAGCCTCTTTTTAATTTGCTCTGGCAATGGACCAGCTAACAGATGGTTTCGTGGATATATCGGTACGAGGATGTTGGAGATTTAGCTCCCAGGCAGGAGACTGAGAGAAAGGCCAAAGAGGAGATATGTGGACGTGATAAAGGAGGATATGCAGAGGGTTGGGGTTAATAAGATGCAGAGGACAGGGTGAGGTGGAAAATATTGACTCGCTGTGGCGACCCCTAAAAATGAAGAAGCTAAAAGAAGAAGAAGGAGAAGACATTAAATAGGCTAAATATATGTAAGGTGTTTTTTGAAAGAAAAAACATTTCCAAACTGCTGATTAAAAAAAAAAATAACTAAACATTATTAAACATAACATTCCAGCAGATGGACCACCAAAGCACAGTATGACTTATAATGAATGAAACAATTAATTTGTCTTACAAAAATGTAAAATGTCAATATGACTTACTGAAAAATCAGTAAAGCTAAATGAGCATGATGTTTCTTTAAAGAGATGCAGGTATGAGACTAGGGGTGTAAATCGGAGCCTTCATGACGATTTGATTCGATATCGATGCTTTAAGCCAACGATTCAATTATTTTTGATGTTTGAGATTCGATTCAATTCGATGCGATTAAAATATGATACAATGCTTAATTTTTTTACTTCTTATATTAAATCTATTAAGTTTTAAATAAATCAACAAAAAATATGCCTTTTATTTAGATACAACAGTATTCTATTTACACCATGTTTATAGCAGTTGGCATCAACACTGTAAATGGAACAAATACTCCATAAGTTTTCATGAGGTTTACTGTCATACACACAGCAGAAACATGCAGTTACACAAAGTCTTCTTACTTTGCTGTTCCTCCATTTACCAATAAAGTTGTAAGTTACATAAAAAGATCCATCCATCCATTATCTTCCGCTTATTCCTTTATGAGGGTCGGGAGGGGAGGGTTCCATGCCCATCCAGTGGAGAACGTCTCGGGCGCTGGGCAGATACACCCAGGACAGGACGCCAATTCTTCGCTGGGAAAACACTCTCACGCAAAATACGCATACTATACGGGGTCATTTAGAGCATTCAATGTACCTGGAATCCATGTTTTTTGGACTGTGTGAGGAAACCGGAGAACCCGCAGAAAACCAACGTGGACACAGGGAGAACATGGAAACTCCACCCAGATCGGGATTCAGACCGGAAATCACCCAGTGCTGAGAGGCGAACGTGCTAACCACTAAGCCACCGTGCCGTCTGATAAAAAGATATATAGAGTATATATGTATAAACATTCTGTAAGGTGCAGTTTAGTGACTAGTCAAATAGTGAAATAAGAAAAACTGAAATAAGTCTAATGTTTACTGTGCAGGTGGAGTCTATTCACTATAAATAAATACAACAAAAATACTCACCTCTACAGTTCCCCATGCCCATCCAGGGGAGAACATCTTGGGCGCTGGGCAGATACCCAGGACAGGGCGCCAATCCATCACTGGGTACACACTCCCTCACACATTCACACACACAAACACACACTATACAGGGCAATTTAGAGCATTGGCTTTACCTTGAATCCATGTTTTTTTGGACTGTGGGAGGAAACCGGGGAACCCGGAGGAAACCCACGTGGACAGAGCGGGTTAGGGTTAGCGTTCTGGTTCACTGGCACAACTTAGACACGTTTTACAGACCATCGTACACCTGCGATTGTGAACAGTTTCAGTGTTTGGAAAAGACTGGTCCATATTTTGAATTCATAACATTTTAGTTCATCTTACTCTTGGGAAGTATAAGCGAAGCTGGAAGACAATACTGAGGTAGCGCCCAACGCACCTTTTTAAGAGTTATTATGTTTACATTCCAGAGGAAGTTGAATATAGGCAAACAATTGCAAATAGTATGAACATATTAATTGATACCCTCGTGGCTGTAACGATGCGTCGAAATCACCAGCTGTATACTTGATTAACCAATTTAAATCGATATAAAATAGAGAGCACTCGTTCAGGCATAACAAATAACTCAAAGCAAAAGAAAAGCTGAATATCTTTATTGTGTGACTCGTAATGGAAAAAATAAAACATAATCTCATTAGTATAAAAAATTCTTATATAGTCTTTTTTACTTGTTTTACCAAATAATTTCAGTGATTCAGTATTTGGTGCGTCTGTGTTTTAATACCTTTTTTTCCCCTTTTACATGGGCTTACATGATTTGTGTGTCATTGCATTCTATTTATATTTACATTTTACGGTCCAACAAATATTAATTTTATCTTTATTTTAAATATCATATTGGTGGTGTATAAGGAAGAAGTATAGAGATTACAACAAAGAACCAGATGAAGGAGTCAGAAGAGGCGGGTTTACATCATGAAATAGGATCTGTGGTTTTATTAACATGGCACTATGTTTTCTAGCTGTGCAGTAGTACATGGGAGGACGTATGTTTATGATCACATCAGTTAATATTTCTTCTTTCCAAACAGACAAACCTCTCCTGGTCTTCTCTATTCAGTCGGTCCTTAGAATTGGTACAGTATATTTTACCTGGACTCCTAGTGGAAAATTAGTTCTTAGATCTCTTGGTCTTGCTAGTGTGTTACTAATCTATGTATTTAGTATTTCAGTAGTAGTTTTGTCCTGGATTAACCTTAGTTCATGCCTGCACATGTCTGCATACAAGTGAAATTCGGTTACCTGCATGTTTATCACTTTTCTCAAGTGTAGTGTTTCGATTGCTGTAGTGATAATGAGTGAGGTTTAGATATTTAAACCTTTACGGACTCTCATTCTATCGTGTTTTTGCTGTTCTATTATGGTTATTATGTTTTCCTGTGGTAACTTAGTAAATTAAGTAATTTTCAAGTAATTTATTTATATAACGCTTTTTACAACAGTGTGTTGTCACAAAGCAACTTTACAGAGTCCAAAGCCTAAACCCCCAAAAAGCAAGCCGAAGCGACAGTGGCAAGAAAAAACTCCCTGTAATGATGTTATTTTAGGAAGAAACCTTGGGAGGACCAA
>JAOUQT010276787.1:0-16934 GCA_025769995.1 Xyliphius kryptos | reverse complement strand
CTATCTACTACATAAAGATTTTTAACTGAAATATTTTATTCATTGAGATCTAGGATGTGTTATTTTTGTGTTCCCTTAATTTTTTTTGAGCAGTGTATATTATCTTATCTTATCCTATGCGTCAAGTATTTTTTACGATCTCTAATTTAAATCTTTCAATGTTTTAACTGACATATAAACATACATGTCTGGATTTTATTAATATGTTCATACCTCTACAAAATTTAAGTTTTCCTATTGAACAAATGTAAAGTTTGGGTGGGGTCAATTGAAGTTGCTAATGTGCCTTACTAAGTGTAACTACCCTATGTATCTTTGTGATTGTTTTTTTTTTAATCTTTCAAGGCCTATGAACTGTCCAGGCATCAAACTAGCCTTTAAATAAATAAATAAGTAGAATAGAGTGTTGTGGTGCAGAGCAGTATAACTCGTTTTTCTAAATATATTTTTATATGATGTGATGTTGGCCCATCTTTTAAACTAATATTCCTTTTTTGGGCTAAAAGCAACCTACAAACTGTCATGAGATTTAACCTATAAACTGAGATTTGGGTACTGTATTAGTCTTTACACCGTCTCTAGCATTTTGCATCCTGAACAAGTTTTATCAGAGAGATACAGAGATAATGTGCTCAGTACTTCCACACAAACATCCATACAGTAAAACGCAGTAACAAACTGTTACGTTATCCATATGAAAAAAGATTCCGACTACACATATTCTCACACACAGTCCAAAGCAGGAAGCAGGTACCATTAACAGAACACAGTCTAAAATAACTCAGAATAAAAATGGCTATGAATTTGCACACTTCTTTTCACACATACACACTCTCACACACACCCTTTCCTGTTTTGGTGTCACTCAGTTTACCTCTGTTCTTGATTTCATCATTGTTCTGAACTTCTCCATTTTATTTCAGTTTTCAGACACAAACACGGCGCTAGTGATGTTTTCACATCAGTGTTATGTGTTCCCTCCTCTGGATTAAATGGTGTTGAGGTTTTCAATTTTAAGGTGAAAAGTCTGTAACCATCGGTTGCATAATAATTCGATTTAAGAATTCGTACCTCAGCTAAGTGATCTTAACGTCTAAGTGTCTTAAACTTAAATGTTCCATGACATGGGTTTGTAAGCAGCAGCTAGAATTTCCACTTAGTCCAGCTTTTCTGGAAGGAAGTGCTTGTTATTATATACAGGATGTAAAAAAAGACAGCAGAACCAAATGTCACCACCACAGTTTCTTTAGTTATTTTTTTTCAATGTAAAGATAATGTCTATGGAAGAAAAGATTAGGAATATATGTTTCTTAGTTTGAAGCAATTCAAAGAGTATTTAAAGGATACAATTTAATTTAACTATAAGAAGGTTTTAAATTGCCACCCCATAACTATGTTTTGTAAACTATATAGTCAGTGTGCTTTATAATTGGTAGTAAGTTTGTAACATGTCCATGAAACATTATATTTACATTTGGTCATTCAGCAGATGCTTTTTATCCAAAGTCACTTACAAATATCCCAATTTAATAGGGGTCAGAACACAGGGTTACATACAGAATCCTGGAGCTATCAGGATTTAGGGCCTTGTTCAAGGGCCAACATTGTTTTTTTTTTTTTTAGTGGACCTGGGATTTAAAGATTTTTAAGACTAATACTCCAACTCCCTAACCACTGAGCTACCACACCCTACGTGTTGGTCCATATTTCCAAACATGAAGCTTACCACCTGCTTAAAACCGATTGTGGCTATAACAACAATTGACAAGTTTAGCTGATGCAATGTCTTGTTGCATAATTCACTGGTTTGTAACCACATATGGTTGTGTGAAATCAAAGTAATTTCAATTTGAATTATTAACATTTCTATCTTGTAAAGTATAGAGCAGTATGTAATGCAGAGTCTTTATCTTCTATATGAATGTTATAGATCGGTGGGGACACCAAAATGTAAACTGGACTAACTAAACTAGACATGCTAAGCTAACGCTAGAAGGAAACCAGAATAGGTATTGGCCAAGAACACGAGTAAGAAATAGCATAGTATGTAATAACAAAACAAAATAACAAGTCTTTAAAAAAACAGAAAGTTTCTTAAATCGGAATAGACAAAATTTGAAACCAATAACCAGGAAAACCAAAACCTACAGATGGACCCAAAATATAACTGACACAAGAAAAACATTCTTGTACGCAAATTTAGACAATATAAAAGAAAAATAATGACGAATGCTTACCGTAGTAGAACACCTAGGAGAATCATGTGCACAACATAGACTTGCTAGAAGAAACCCAGTGCTACAGACAGGCTATGTTAGACACTGTGCTTACTAAAAACATGCAGCACATTTGTAACACACTGGATTTCATGCTCGTCTTTCAGTTAAGTCTGTCAGCATGATGTTAATTGGTTCTTGTTTGAGCTGTGATTGTTAATTAGTTATTTATTGTTTACAGCTGTGTTCCTCATTGTCTATTTTACCCTGCATTTCCTTCGTAGTGGTGTTTGAGTGTTTTAAGTCTGTTCTGTTTGTCTGTATGTGCAGGATTTCTTGTGATTCTATAATGTTCTTGCATTAAATACTCTTTTTATTACCAAAGACTCTTGTTCAGCAGCACATAGACAGGCAGTTGTTTGACAATACACTTAACCAATAAGCTTTATTTTAGTGCTCAGCTTTAAATAATAAAACAAATGTCAAGTCCAGTCTGTAATATATAAGGAATAGCCCTTTTATGAAGAGTCTGTTTGTTCTGTGATTGCCCTAAGAAACTTGTTAGGACCCATTATATTAATGAGATGAGAATATCTGATCATCTCTGGTTAGTGGCTTTGATTGGGTCATAGTATTTTGGCCATGCCGGGATTGGAATAAGCCTATATCATTAAGTCCTGGTCCAAGTAGCAACAAGCCATCAAGAAGCAATGATGCAACAGACCAGCACTTGCTATAAGAAAAAAAATAGAAGCCAGATTTGGTAAATTATTAGGTTTGAAGAAACTATTGTGTAGCTTGTTTCTCCTTAACTACTGACTTGTGTTGTTCCCTCATTTGTAAGTTGCTTTGGATGAACGCCTTTTCCAAATAACTGTATGAAGATACACTGCTTTTCAAGAGTAAAGACAATTTTTAAACAATAAAGTTTCTGCTTCAGAATATTATTGTTTTAATCAGTTTACATTACTTTTACAATGATCAGCACCACAATGTTTTACACATGTTTTATAAATTCAATAAAACAACTAATAATAATCCAACCAAATTAAGATTATTCAGTTTAAAATAAATGTAAGTCAGAAGAACAGTCAAACAGTCAATTATCAAAAATATCCTATTTAAAATATTTAATGTAATAGTTAAAATGAAAACAAATCTTAAATAAAAAAAGTGTGTAAACATTCAAAACATAATTAAACATGGTTATACATTTTCATGAACAGGATTCTAGATGCCTGGTTTTACTGTGTTTACTGACTACAAACTATGTCTGAGATGTAGTTATTTAATTTAAAGCCATCTACAAGTAAAAGAACAACACAAGTCAGTACGTTAAAAGAGAAACCAGCTGAACTGCAGTATTGAAAAGCTTGCTTATTTGCACATCTGCCTCAAGATTTTTGCCCTATGTTGTTATTTATTCATTTTTTATTTGTTTGTATTTATTTACAAGTGCTTACTTATGTGATGTTTCTCCGTCTTTGTCTTTGAAATAGTAATTGTCTCATGATTACAGGCAGAGCAAGGATCAGTCCTCTATTTAGAAATGGTAAATAATATGCAGTGAGAGTTGACATGAAGGTGAGGTTATAGCACCAGGCAGCAGTCTTCACTAGAGAGCAGAACTGATAGTGAAGGTAAGCTGAAACAGATCCAGAGCGAGAGAGCGACTTTTTTTTTTTACTTTTAACAACGTTAAATTTTAACAAAGGTTAGATTTCAAAGGGTATCAAGAGACCTTTTAAGAAACATTGAAGAATTAAACAATCACCACAGATTTAAGCAGTGTGGTGCGAAGCACAGCTCGTCATCCTTGATCGGGCAAACTGCTTCCCCGCAGCGAGAGAGAGAGAGGGGTGTAGTGGCATTACATGGGCCCACTTGTGTTGAACTTGATGATGATGATAAAAGTAATAATAATTCTCATATGAGTCATGCTGGCAAAATTGGTAAACCTAATGCTAAGACCACATTTCCATGTTACCATGTGCATTTATTTTCAAGTTCAGACTGTTGCTTTCTATCTTACAAAGTTACAGTGTAAATGTGTAGTAAATTGTGCATTGCTGTGCTGTGCAGCTGACATTTTACAGGTCATTGTTGTGGGGCTTTTGAGCAACTGCCCTCTAGTGGTTATGTTCACTTTTATAGATCACAAATGAACAGCACTTATTAAGCAACAAGCAGAGAACAAACCTGAACAAATACCACTTTGGTTGCAAAGTAAATACACAGACAAATGCATACCATCACACATATTCGGGCAAAATATACAGTGTATCCGATTCAGATGACCATCTTTGACTGTGGGTGGAAAAAATTCAATCTTCCAAAATGAAAAATAACTTGTATACGCAGAGAACATTAAAAACAATAGGTTCTCAGTCTGGAAACTGTAACCTTTATGATAATCTTGTTACCACCTGCTGCCACCTTCAGGTACTCAAATGCCACCCACAGCAACATAGATATCTGTTATATAATGTTAATACATATACTGCTTCAAAACTCTTTACTTAAGTGAATGGCACCACAACAATAATGACAAAGACAGCACTAAATAATATTATTAAAATCATCTTTATGAATCATAGACACAGTATATTGCTTTCTAATTATAGACATTTGTAGACAGATTCATCACTAGGGTTAGAAACACAGCCTTGCTTTATATATGTGTTGATATGTTTGGGCAGGTGCAGTCACGAATCTCCACACCTGCAGTTAATTATTATTTTAAAGTTCATAGCACCCTAATCATCAGTGCTGGACCAGTGCTACATTCTCTTGCACTCGCTCCCTTTCTATTTTAAGATTTAAAGCTTCAGCCCGGCTTGTGCAGTGTGCTCCCACCTTTTTATTGGTGCTTCCATTTTTGAGCATTTTTTTTCCCCCTCTACAGTTTTTTCATTAAGCTGTTTATTCACCCCGGGTTTGAAAGTTTGTAAACCCACTCCTGTTGCTCTGTTGAACCCAGATGTCTAAAGTGGTGTCTGCTCCTCTGCGGTGGTGATTGCTCCAGGCGTTAGAGTTGACAGAGGCTCCCTCTAGTGTTTTAGCATGGTCAATGAACTTAATTTCAATGAACTTAATTAATGACTCAATGACTCCATTTTAATAATTAATTAAGGTGTGCAAGCTTTCTTAGTGAAACATCTGCACTGTAGTAAGAGTTGCGTGCCATATAAGGTATAGTCTGTGTCAGTGGCGGCCGTGCATTTCACACCTGGCACTTCATTTATGGCTATAAAAACATCTTATTGTGCAGAAATGCAGTATAAAGGGACGCTGCATAGCAGATAGATGTTGGGTGGTGGGTTTGGGAGTGGTCGGGCTGCATAAAAGTAAGTGACAGGCCGATACTATTGGCCACTACATGTGTTTTAATAAATATAAATTTTAAAACACATGGGAATTCGGTGGCTCAGTAGTTATTGTGTTGGGCTATCAATTAGAAGATCGGGGGTGTAAATCCCAGGATTACTGAAGTTACAGATGTCGGCCCTTGAGCAATACCTTATTGCTCTGGGGGATCTGTAATATACAGTGTTTTGACTCAAGCCATCAACTTGGTGTATTTTTAAGTTGGTTTAAATCTGCTTAATGACCAAATGTTAATCGAATATAATTTGTAAATAAAATCTTTACATATGAGCCTGTGAAATCCTGTCTCTGGTCCTCTCTTTGTATGTTTGCGCTCCAGTTAGAGGGTGTGAATACGCTGACATAATGTTAGCCTAATATAAGGCACTGGTATTGATGACTCAAAATCTTATTGGTTGAAGCAACAGGTTGATCTACACTAATTCAATGCTACTAAGCCAGCAAAATTCAGTCTGAAGGCATAGGCATATTTAAAGCCTAGCAACCAATGATGCTGAAATTTGGTCATTTTGCAGAGGCTTTCCTCCAAAGTGACTTAAAAGTTTTCCAACTTCAGAGCACAGGGTTTATGCAGCATTACTGGAGCAATAATAGTTATCGGTTGACCACTTCAGTGGACCTGGGATTTTAACCTAAAACCTTCAGATTGATAGCCCAACACTCTATTCTCTGATCTACCCTTAGCACCAAATGTGATTGGTTAAATTAAAAAAAGCAAAGACAGAACATTTGGAGATATTTGGCATCAATGAACAAAATATAATTAACATCAGTCAGATATTCAGATATTTTTAGGCCCCGATGACTCACCACTGACGTGTTACATTTTACTGTTTGATGCTATTCGTTGTATGTAGATTTTTTTTTCCTTAGCTTTTATTATGTTTGTTTAAATTAATCTTAGAAAACCACAAGAGACACATGATAGTTTGTCTGGTGCGGCTGGTACTGGTTATGCCCACACTAACCATTGTTACCACTGGTGCATGACTGTTGATCCCAGATGGAATTGTAATGCCCACTACATCCACCAATCGTAGTCATCAGCAGCATTGTTTTCGTGATGTGTGCTGATGTAACTCATCATGGAAATACAGGCCAGATAGACCAAGTAGATTTATGAATTTGTCATGCAGGTATTGACTACGACACACGTTAGGAATTTTGCTGTCACATTGCTAGAACCAAAAATACTTTTAAAGTCTTTAGTATATGTAGCTAAAGCATTATGAAAGTATGTGTTTGGTGGGTGGGTAGTTGCATGGAATTAGTGCTTGGGGGGGAGAGGGTCAGGGAAAACCCACCAGCACACAGAGTTGCTTTCCTGCCCAATCAGGCTCAAAACAGGAAGTAGAACTGTTCTTAAACAATGGGTCATGCGTATAGTTTACTGTAGAGTCTTATAAAAGGAGCAAAACAGAAGGGTGTCAGACAGAAACAAGAAAATCTGCTGAAGAACTTCCAACACAGCTATGGATACTGGTCAGCAGAACGAGTGGGAAAGGTGTAAGACTGGTACCGTATTTCACAAAAATTAACAAGTTTGTTTAGTACTGTATTAATGTGCTGTACAGTTTATTCGAAAAGGAGATTTGCATGTACAGTACAAAAATACACTAAGGAAGTCCAAGATTTTAACCTACTTCCTTTTGTATCTGCTACCATCTGAAAATAAGTTTTAGTGCAAAAATGTTGCCAATATCAGAAATACAAATGAAGTTATTCTTGCTTTTATTTTTCAGCCTGTAATGTCACCATCCACAATCGCTGCAGAGACACACTGCCCAACTGTGTAAAAATGAAACAACGGGTAAGAAACTATTGCTTTAATCGACCATCTGAGGCAAGACATATATGAACGGAATATGATTTATCAGTTTATTTCAAGAATTTACAACATCCAACTGATAAATAGAATTGAAAACATGTTACATTCAGATATGCCCCTCCTATTGTTGAAGCACTGCATTGTTATTTTGCTGTTTGTGTTATTCGTGGACCACCTCCCCAATTTTAGCTGTCTAACAGAGAGGATGTCTGTTTCATTCAGTGAAAAAAATACTGTTCTTGTAACTTAATTTAACAAAACATTCACGTTTTATATTTTGAAAAGGTTTGTTGTTTTAGAGTAAAATGTCCCACAAGGTTGTGTATGGAAGGGAATGTCAGTTGGATCATTCAAACCCAAAATGCATTTAGGGGTAGCATTTATTTTCACTATATTGGCAAGCATAACACTTTTTGGTCTGTAGCTGTTGCCTTTTAAAATTTTAACAGCAGCAGAAGTTGGCGCTAATGCGGAACAGCTCAGCCTACGGTGGAACAGTGACGCTGAGGAATAAGTGTGAGTCTTTATTTGGTCACTTACAGAAACTGTGTAGTGTGATTCATGCTTCTTTGTTTAATATGCACTGTTCTGTTTTTTTCTAAAGAATGTTAATTTGTTTCTAGTACTCAGTGAAGCTGACACTAACAATCAGGAGCACTGCTCTTTGTTAACTGTTCATTTATAATAATAATAATAATAATAGCAAATTATACTTACTTCAGGTCTGTTACTACAGACTGCTCTCAGCAGTTTGTCGTGCTTTTCATTTCTTTGTTCTTTTCTTTTTTGTTTATTATATTTACTCTAAATGCTATAAAGAAGATCCCAGCATGCAATCACTACTAATGTCAGTGCTGCTTTATTATAACCGCATTGCACCTCCAACAATAATATTTCTTTGTTTAATTTTAAAAAGACAGGTAGGGTTCTTTACAGCACAGACATATTAAGTAATGTTTTTTGTTGATTAAAGTTTCAGTTAATTAACATGGTGTAGCAACTGCAGGCTGTTACACCAAACACTGAAATTACAAATTATTTTATAGCAACTCTGACATGTGCTCATTATGGAACTGTAATATCAGTGGCTATGTGAATAAAAATGACATTGTTAAGCACTCTAGGGGTAATTTTTCAACACAGGATGTTCTGGATATTGAAATAAAATAAAACAAATAATGAATGAATGGCAACAACAGTCGTGGATGAAGGCATTGTGTTTGTTCAAAAAATATTCATCCCCCTTAACAGAATGTTCACTAAAACAAGATTTAGTGATGTGACAGAGACATAGCAATGTCAAGGGATTGGTGGTATCTTAGCAATCCATTTTGACACAGATTCTGACGTTAAAACATCAATTTCTCACCTAATTTCACTGCCAGTTAGAAGCCTGCCTGCCCTGCAGTACCTGTTGGCCTCCAAGGGGGGGTCTTGCCTCATACTGGGCGATATGCTGGCTTAGACCAATGCATACATTTATTTGATTCAGCTTATCTAAGTTCACTTCAACACAAGAAATGTTAATGTCTCTTATTGCAGGGTTTCTCTAATGGTGGTACTTTTGGATCATGGACACGTTCTGAGTGGGTCGTGTACAGTGGAACCTCTGTTTTTGCTGATGTCACCGGATTTGATGTTTTCCGATTTTCTCAGATAAAAATCGCAAGTGACATGGACACATCTCATTGTACCCCTTTTAAATTTCCCTTAAGAAGTGAAAGTGAAGTTAGCACTTCAATTTTCGCTCCAACATAGAACCCAAAAAGTTTCAAGACCCACAGACCATCAAAGAAAAAAAGGACGTGATCGAGTTGAAGAAGATAAATAAGAAAAAAATAAGAGCGCCTAATTAAGATCGCTGAAATTGTCCAAATGTATGAAAATTTGTCGTCAACTATATGTTCCATAATGCGATTACAAAACCGAGATTGAAGATGTCGAGAATGTATTTATTTATTTATTTAAAGAATATTAAATAATGTATAAAAAAATATATAATGTATAAATACTGTCTTGTTTTCAGTATTAAATGTGTCTATAATTTTTTTATTTTTTTTGTACTTTGAAGTCTCTAAAACAAATTAACTGGATTTGCATTGATTTAAATGGAAAAAAGTGCATCAGTTTTCATTGATTTCAGATTTCAATGACTGCGTACGGATTAGCTATAAAACAGAGGTTCCACTGTACGTTTAAAAAAGAAAAATAATGAAAAATCACCTAATCACCATGCTCACCTAATTTTGAAACACAACCGAGGCACACACAATGAGACACAGGGAGCCACATGTCTGGCCTGTGCAGCATTGTAGTAGCAATGGTAACCACCATGTTTACCGTTTACTCTTATCTTTAAATTTGTAATGATTTCTTTTGCACCTGTAACAGCTTTTTCTATTAATTGTTCTGGGAACGTTTTCTACAGAAGTTTAGAGTCTATAGACATTTTTCAGTTTTACCAGGATGGGTATTAGTGAGGTCAGACCCTGATGCAGAACAATCTAGTAAATCCCGAAGGTTTCTGATGTTAAGTCAGAGCTCTGAGTTGGCAATTTAAACTCTTTAACGTAATAAAGAGCACAGTAATAACAAGTTCTAAAGGGCCTTCCCTAAACTGTTGAAAAGCGTTTTTCAAAATGCAAGGCTAGGTGCTTAATTTTATAAGCCTATGGCTGTGCGAATAAATAAACCACCATTAAATAATAAGGAGGTGTGTCCTAAAAACCTTTGCCAATAAATTGTATATTCCATGTCAATAAATATATTTAGAAACCTTTATAGATATTGTATTTCCCTAAGTGTAGTACATGTTCATTGATACACGATAAGGTTATTTTTATCCACATATACATAATACTAAATGTTTATCACCAGCAACTGTGAGCATTATGAGTCAAAGCTTCAAACTGTGATTAAAATGTATTTTTAATTAAAATTAACACCTCAAATTAAAATTTGTTATAACCTTCTTTATGGGAGTGCATGATGATGATTGGAGCGCCTGTGAAAATGAATGCTTTTGCTTAGTTATTGCAAAAACTTTTGTGAAAGAATGATACCTCCATCACCACTGGGCTACTACACAATCTCCCTCCTGCTTAATGTTATTAGATGATTATAGATGACAGTCAGTTGCTTCCTTATTTGTAACATTTATACCACTATTTGTAATGGATTTTGATCATAGCATGCATGTGGTGTTCGTACTTTAGGAGTTACATGGTTCTTTCCTGTTTGTGTTTGTTAGCACATTTAAAGGAGCGACCGAGTTCAGCCATCTACCCCTCTGACCTCCGCCAATCATTGCTTGGCTCTCGACGTGGACGCTCCTCCCTCTTGATGTCCAAAAGTGTATCCACTAATAACATTGCAGGGTAAGTGTCTGAAAACTACATATGCTCTTGGGTTGCACTTATATTATATATTTCCAAGGTATGGCAACATTTTCTTTAGTTGTCACCTCATTTGTGTTGTACATTTGTGATGCAGGTTTGCAAGTAATGCAAGTTTATTTTCTAGCATTTTCCACATTACTGTATGCAGTAGTGAGTTACAGTGTGCTTTTAAATGTTGTTGTATGTGAATCATTTTCCTTTTTTTATTTTAGTTGTTCTCATAGCATGTACTGTTGTTTCATACATTATTGATGCATTGGTGTAACTCATTTTAAGTTTTTTTTTTTTTTTTTTTGGGTTGGGTGTTGGGTGCATGTGTGTAAATGTATATATGGGTGCATGGGTGTGCCTTTTTGTCTGTATGCATGCGTGTGGTGTGTGTAGGACTCTGAGTGATGACTCTCCCTTGGGGCTACGCAGGATCTTGTCTCAGTCTACAGACTCTCTAAACTTCAGGAGCAGGACTATGTCTATGGAATCACTTAATGATGAGGGTATGTGGGTTCATCCATACACAGACACACACACAGTCACACATGCACTGGGCAATATGCAAATGAGTGCATATATAAGTATGCATATATTACCAAAAATTCTTTTTTAGCTGTTCAATAGATTAAACGGCGCTATTCTGCTCAGAATGTATTTATTAGTTAGCAAAGAACTTGGCCGTCTTCTTGTATAGGAGAATTTTATTATGCTTCAATGCTGGAGGAGCTGGAGATTGAGGGACGAGACTTTGAGGCTGACTCCTGGAGCATGGCAGTTGACTCCACCTACTTACAAACCCATCGCAAAGATGTCATCAAAAGACAAGACGTCATCTATGGTAAGCAACTTGAATACATGAACAAAATTCTCCCACTACATATAACTGCCATTTTACTTGAAATTAAATAAGAGGAATGTGTCATGCAAAAATGAAGTGCTAATACTGAGAGTTCTCAGTGTGGCATAAGTTTGAAAGCCAGAGCAAATTTCTGTGAAAGATACACTATACTGACATGACAAGTTTATTGTACCAGAGCCACTTTTAATCTCTAAACCTAAATTAAAATGTATATGATATGTTAAACTGTATATAACAATTTTTTTTTTTTTTTTTTTTTTTCGTTTACATTTTTCTTGTTGAATATGTATTGCAACTGAACTCTGTTTAATTTTATGATAGGTGTATAGTTGCTTTGCAACATTGCTAAAGAATTAATTAAAGCTCTATGTCCTTACAAACGAAAACAGGATTCGTACACTCCAACTAGGTACACTCCAACACGTTTACTGTGCCCTAGTGATGGATGTCGCCTGGTGACTCCAACTCACCGAGGCGCCAGTTCTTAGTCCATTTCATTCACCTCTGCATAATGGTGGAACGACCTTCCTAACAACATCCATAATGCTGAGTCACTTAACATTTTCAAGAAACTTCTCAAAACTCATCTCTTCCACAGACACTTATAAAAATAAATAAATAAATAAAAAAAAGTAGATCAAGCCAGATCGAGTAATGCGCAGGGTTGATGGTGCTACAGTTTAGCTTCCTAAAATTATTGACTTGTGTTGTTCTATCATTTTTAAGTTGCTTTGGAAAAAAAGTGCCTGCTAAATGACTAAATATGATGTAAATGTAAACATATAAAATGAAGAAGTAATTTGAAGCAGTTCAACTGCTTACATACAGTTGGTTTTACATTTCTAGTTTACGTCAGGGCCAGCTCCAAACTGTTCTCCCACAAACCTGGGGGCATGAAATTGTCCAAAATGTATTGGTATGCTGAAGCATTCAGAGTTTCTTTCACTGGAGGAACTAAGAGGCCAAGCCCAGCTCCTGAAAAGTTTATACTTGGCACAGTGCAGTCAGACAAGTACAGTTTCCCTGGCAATCGCCAAACCCAGACTCGTCTATCTGATTGCCAGATAGAGAAGCGCAATTCGTCACTCCAGAGAACGCATCTCCACTGCTCTAGAGTCCAGTGGCTGTTTGCTTTACACCACTGTTCCGACGCTTTGCATTGCACTTGGTGATGTATGGCTTGGATGCAGCTGCTCGACTGTGGAAACCCATTACATGAAGCTCTCTGTGCACTGTTTTTGAGCTAATCTGAAGGTCACATGAAGTTTTAAGTTCTGTAGTGATTGATTCTGCAGAAAGTTGGTGCTGACCCCGCTCCGTCAGTTTTCGTGGCCTACCACTTTGTAGCTGAGTTGCTGTCTTTCCCAAACACTTGTATTTTGATATAATACAGGTGACATCCTATTACAGTTCAAAAAGTTCAAAAATAGCCTGCAGGTCTTCGATTTTATACACCCATGGAAGTGTTTAGAAAACTTGATTCTGATAATTTGGATGGGTGAGCAAATAAATATAGTGTATTAGGAATAACTTAGAAAAGAAAGATATTTTATCGGTGGATATTTTAAAACATTTTATACACCCTGACTACTGTTATAGCTTTTTATCATACTTTTTTTACCCTCTGATTCTTGTATCCTTGTGTATGAGCAACTTCTTACAATTATTACTTTCTGTATTTCTATTTTTTTCACAATAAGTGTTAACTGCAGTACTAACAATACTTAAGCCTAACAATAGTGGAGGTCTCAGAAATGCATTTTCTTAGTTGTTGCCACATTTTTGACCAATGATTTGTTGTTATCATTTTTAAATGTTAAATATTTTGTAGTTTCCGTTTGCCCTTTTTTGTGTAGGAGTGTATATTTTCAGATATTTTATTCTGAGCCTATAACACTTCAAGCTTAAGGGCTTTATATAGAAAAAGTGTATTCCCTACATTTAAATTAAACAAAAATAAAATTCACTGATTTATGTAATAGTATGCTGTATTTTAGCATGACAAACCTGACAGCCAGGGTTTGAACTATGGGGATTTATTGGCACATCTGACTCACCTAAGACTACAATACCCTTAAAAGAGTTAAAACTGTCAGTTTCAGGCATTCAGGATGGCGAAACCCCTTAAACTAAGCCTTGTCATTTAAATTTATCGTCAACTTTAAGTTAAAATAAGTGACATTTATTTAAATCTCTAAGTTATCTTTGTATACAGACTAAGCAAGCCTCCAGATTTACAGAATTATTATTAACATTCTGTAAATACAAGCCAAAAGATTTTTCAGAAATATTTTGAAATGTAATATATTATTTAGAGTTTAACATAAAGCATTATTTTTTGTGTACAAGAAGACCATGTATGGAATGTAATATCTTAGTTTCGGTTTAGACAAATGAGCATATAGCAAAACTAATGTTTTAAAATACCAACTGTTTTATACTTGTTTCTGGTTTTGAATTATTATAGTAATCATATTTGTAAATTATAGTAACAAATTAATGTATATTAGTGGGTTAGTGGTTTTGTTATTATTGTGCTGATATTCCAGTACATAAGATGAAACGTATCACCAAACTCAGTTAAAGTGAGTTACATCATCCCTAAAACCCTCTTCACTCAGCTGAGCCAAATGAATGCCACCTCTGTACTGATTTTTCAGAGCTGATCCAGACAGAGCTCCATCATGTGCGCACACTGCGGATCATGGACAGTGTGTTTCGTCGGGGTATGCTGGAAGAGGTTCAGCTAGAGCCGGGTGTCGTCCATGCACTTTTCCCTTGTCTGGAGAAACTACTTGTGATTCATACACAATTTCTTACTCAGCTACTCAACCGGCGCCAGCACAGCCTGCAGCCCGGCAGCAACCACAACTTTACCATCAGCCACATCAGTGACCTCCTTCTTCAGCAGGTAAGGTATGCCGTGAAACGCCAAAGTATAAGCAGCAATGGTCAAAGTAGTATATTGTTTGTGAACAGTAAGTGAGGAAAAGGTGATCTCTGGAAGGCTGGATATTCAGAATGTAAAATATTTCCAAATAATTTGACATAGTGTATTGTTTTTGTTATCTATACATTGTTTTATTAATAACAGCATAAAAAAGCGATTTATTAATTTCTGCCAAATTCTGTCAAATAAATTATGGCTGCACTCATAGGTGTGCATGTGTGTCGATGTAAAGTAGGGTTGGTTATCATATGCATAACATTAGTGGATGATAGCTCCCTCAGGGTTATGAAGAAGAAGGGTCTTTCTAGTGCTAAAGCCATGGCAAAACTTTTTGTCCTTGCAGAAGCTGGTGTTATGGACTTTACCAAGCTGTGGCCATCAGGTCACTTTTTGACGGTTTTATTTTGGACCCAGTTATTAAAGTGAAAGTCCTTGAGAATAAAGTTATGCATTTATTATATCGATTGATTATAATAAAGGCATATTTAATATGTCCTTTTGTGACTTCTGTGAGGGACTCTTTGTATCCTATATGCTCAAGTGTTCAGTTCAGTGGTATGTGAAATGTAAAATAGATAAATTGATCAGTAACCCCTCTGATCCTTTAAAAAAAAAAAATGAATATGCTTACGGTAACATCCTGGATGGGCTGCAGACCTGTTCGTCTAACAGAACTCTAGGTTCTGTATATTGGAGCCAAATGTGGCCGATCAACAATTGTTCATTCTATTGAGTTAAATCATTAAAATTCCTCTGATCCTTGTTAATGAAGTGCTCCGAGGTCACATTATGGTAGGGTTAAAGAGGAGACGGTGGTGGAGCAGCTAGAGGAGTTAAGATACTGTGATGAGCAGTATTTTTTGGTCAGCATCTGCTACTTAACTGTTACCAAAGCAAGTTGAGGTAGTAACTGCTCGTATGTAAAGACATTTAAAGTTTTGCTGAAAAGGTAGAAACACTTTAAATTGCTTGCTAGACTGACTGTGTGGGCGGATTGATGGCGCTCTGTAAAAAACAAAATGCTAATTTTTTTCCTGTGGATGTGATTTGTATGTGTGCTTTTACGTGTTTCAGTTCTCAGGTCAATGTGCAGATGAAATGAGAAAGACCTATGCTGAATTCTGCAGCTCTCACTTGAAATCTGTGAAACTGTACAAAGAGCTACTGGCCAGAGACAAAAGACTGCAGTACTTCACACGGGTAAGAGCACAGTGGATATAATTAATTATATGTGAAAGTCTGTATGCATGGTATTCTGCAATCGACTGGTGTCCCACCCAGGGTCAAAGTATACAGTCTTGTCTTTTAGCTATAGGCTCTAGACCCTCAAGAGCATAAACTGAATAAGTGGTTATTAATCATATGTCTTTAATATAAAAAAATAAGCTACTTCTCTATGAATGTATAGTGAGGAAAATAAGTATTTGAACACCCTGCGACTTTGCAAGTTCTCCCATTTGTAAATTATGGAGGGTTCTGAAATTTCCAATATCTTGGGTGCATGTCCACTGTGAGAGACAAAATCCAGAAATCACAATGTATGATTTTTTAAAATAATTTATTGGTGTGTTACTGCTGCCAAGGGGGATTTGAACACCTGTGAAAATCAATTTTATTATTTGGTACAGTAACCTTTGTTTGCAATTACAGAGGTCAAACATTGCCTGTAGTTATAAACCAGGTTTGCACTCACTGCAGCAGGTGTTTTGGCCAATTGCTCCTTACAGATCCTCTCCAGGTTAACCAGGTTTCTGGGCTGTCGCTAAAAAACACGGCGTTTAAGCTCCCTCCAAAGCTTATTTATAGGGTTTAAGGTCTGGAGACTGGCTAGGCCACTCCAGAACCTTGATATGCTTCTTATGGAGTCACTTCTTGGTAATCCTGACTTTGGGTCATTGTCATGTTGGAAGACCCAGCCATGACCCATCTCTAACTGAGAGAAAGGAGGTTCCCCAAAAGCAATACATGTCCCCGGTCATCCTCTCCTTAATACAGTGTAGTTGTCCTGTCCCATGTGCAGAAAAACACCCTCAAAGCATTATGCTTCCACTCCATGCCACAGTAGGAATTGTGTTTTGGTATGGTAGTCATCATTCTTGGTTCTCCAAACAGTGGAAGCGAGTGGAATTAAGGCCAAAAAGTTCTATTTTGGTCTCATCTGACCACAGAACTTTCTCAGATGACTCCTCTGGATCATCCAAATGGTCATGGGCAAACTTAAGACGGGCCTGGATGTGTGCTGAGTTAAGCAGGGGAACCTTCCATGCTATGCATGACTTTAAACTGTGATGTCTTAGTGTATTAC